>CM065655.1:23673378-23748378 GCA_033220385.1 Triplophysa yarkandensis | reverse complement strand
GTGTGCAATATTAGTTTACTGTCCATCAGTTGAGCTTCGATCGTTTTAGGGTTATAAATGAGCACGATTCTCTAATCAATTTTCCTATTCATGTATTGATGCACACAAGGCTCTTCTCTCAGTTTTGTGTATCTCTTTGTATAGCTAAAGAGCAATACTTTATACCAGGTATGTCCAATTAATAAACATTTTGTCTTTGTGTGTACTTCACAAAAGCCTTTGGAAACAATCACTCACTCGCTTTGCAAATTTGGAATTGTGGACAAACAGCCTGCCTCCACAAGTGTCCACAAGTATGCTGTGTGTTGCGATTTTCACAAAATTTAAGTGTACAGAACAACACCGCTGTGAGGTTCGTGGACAGCACGTGTCAGATTGAACTGGAAATCATTTTTATGGTTGCCTAGATTTTTAGTGATCAAACACGCCATTGAAATGCTATTGTGTTGTTTGTGCAGTGCATTGCTTTGTGCATGCTCACAGATGACACTTGCTGGCATGGGTCTGACACATGTGTGCCAGTGTCCGTGTGCACATGTGCGCATGTGTGCGAATGTGACATACTCTGTCTCTCTCTTCCTTCCTCGTACAAACAATCAGGGATTCATCATATCAATAAGTGTAAGTAGCAGACATCGCAGCCTACAAAGACCTCCTCCAAATCAGTGAAATGTCACCCAGCAAGTCCCTCCTCCTCAACCCCAGACAATCACAGACCAGGAACCCAAATGGTGTTTTAAATACACAAGTTGTAGCACATGGTGTGATATTAATGTCTGCGTGTTTGTGTGTGTGTTAAAGTGTGTTTATGTATTTAATGACAGCCGCAATGTCCCTGCCACACTTTCATCTAGTTTTACATCTCTATCTCTTACACCATCTGTTCCTAATAGTTTTTTTACCTAAATGGAGTGGAACCTATTCCTTTACCTTCTAACCTTTAGTTTCTCTCTTTCTCTCTCTCTTTTTTTTCTCTCACTGTCTTGTTGAGGAAATTCAGCGGGGTTTTCCTTTGTGCTTGATCTAACCATGTGGTTGCAGACTCTGACTAATACATGGTTCTGTCAAGCACCATGGAAGGTCTTGCAGCATCTACAGCATGGCAAGCAACAACAAACAATCGGTGTGTGTATGTGCGTGTGTGTGTGTGTTTGTCTTTGTGTGATTGTGTGATCATGCAATTAAGATTGTGTGATGTCATCTCTGTGTGTGTGTGCTCACACATGCGTGTGTGCGTGTGTGTGTGTGTGTGTGTGTGTGTGTGTGTGTGTGTGTGTGTGTGTGTGTGTGTGTGTGTGTGTGTGTGCGCAACACTCAAAGTCATGGCAAGAATGTCAGCGGCTTTGTGTGTTGTAACACTAGTGATGATGATGCTGATAGCATGTTGCCATGGTGATAACTGAGTTTCCTCTTGTCTAGCACAATTAACCTTTACTGTTTCATGGCCCGTTACCTTGTACCTTTTGCCCAGATCTCCCATTATGTGTCTCTTTCTCTCTCTTTCTTTCATGCTTTGTTTTATTCACTCTATCCTGTTTGATGGTGTTTTTGATAATGTTCTGTATGTTTGTATTTGTTTGTGTGTTTTACGTGTTTAGGTGTTGAGGACTACCGGTCGAAACTAGGTGGGGACTGCTTTGCAGATCTAGCCTGCCCGGAGAAATGCAGGTGCGAAGGAACGACAGTGGACTGTTCTGGGCAAAAACTTAACAAGATCCCAGATCACATCCCTCAATATACAGCAGAACTGTGAGTTTTTCACATTTAAACGATTGTTTTTCCACTCGTGCAGACCTATTCGAAAAACACCATTCAAGAGCACAAATGCATATGTGTTAAAAAGCTTTTGAGTTACAACATCAGTTAGGTAGGAACAGTAAATTTACTGAAGTGAATTACAGTAATTACAATAGAGGTAGATCTATTGTAATTGAACGCAATGCTTCATACAAACAAAATTACATTTATTCCACTAACAATGCCATATTTGCTAAATCTGTCATTAATTATATATTTAATCTTAAAGCATTTCCAGGACTACGTACAATGTACTACACTGCAATCATGAGAAATATGTGCTAGCGATGCACCAATACTAAATGGAGATTGATAATTGTCCTTTTAGTGCTGTAGTCCTTTTAGTGCTTTAGTGCTGTAGGTATTTGCATTAGATTGCATTTATTAATTTCTAAATATGTCATTAAAACTGACTAAATAAAATTTTATTGATTCAAATAATAACTGTTGATATTGAACATCAAATTGATCATGCATCTAAATATTTTATACTTGGAGCACAAATTTATTTGATTGACAGAATATATCAGTCTAACTATTTATTTCCCAATATGGATTAACATATCTCTAGTTTGTGAGAACATAAAAAATGTTAAACCTTCAACCTTAAAACACACACACACGCACGCACGCGCGCGCGCGCGCGCACGCACACACACACACACACACACACACTGTTTTATCTGTTTTAGTTTGTATTTTGCACTGCATAAATGTCATTTTAGCATTAACAGAATTTCCCTAAAATAAATGAAAATGTACTGGTAATTTTTGAATGAATTTTTAATAAATTACAGTCACACTCATACATAACGACAAATTAATAAATAATTTACAATAAGCTTGTTATGTTTTTCCACACAGCCGTTTGAACAATAATGAATTTACTGTGCTGGAGGCTACAGGGATCTTTAAAAAGCTTCCACAGCTGCGCAAAATGTAAGTCTTGTGATTTATTCATCTTTCATTTCAAGGAATATTTTATTTCAAAGTGACGTTATCTGAGTTATATACATATCGAACCAACTTGTTCCACAGCAACCTTAGCAACAACAAGATCACTGATATTGAGGAGGGCACGTTTGAAGGAGCTAGTGGTGTGAATGAACTCATACTGACAAGCAACCGATTGGAAAATGTTCACTACAGTATGCTGAAAGGCCTCAGCGGTCTACGCACGCTGTGAGTATTACATGAATAATTTGAATAATGAATATTTTGGGATGATTACAATAGACCCTTGTGGCTCTTTACATATATTCAGACTAAAGAAGTAGTATGACACTCTGTTTCTGCAGCTTGTTGAAATTATTTTGTTTGTGTGGTGTATGTAGGATGTTGAGGAGTAACAAGATAAGCTGTGTTAATAACGGCAGTTTTACCGGTTTGAGCTCTGTGAGGCTGCTCTCACTCTATGATAACCTGATCACCTCCATGTCCCCGGGAGCCTTTGACACGCTACACTCCCTCTCCACACTGTGAGTACCTCATTCCCTCCACTCATCTCTTTCTGTGTATGTGGTTTAATCCTGTTGGATGATTAAAGGGATAGTTCACCGAAAAATGACAATTCTTCAATTATTTCATCACCTTAAAGTTTGACTATATTTCTTCTAGGGGCACGAAATAAGATATTTTAAAGAATGTTAGTAACAAAATTGACCTCCATTGGCTTCAATTGTATGGACCCAAAGACATTTTTCAATATATCTTATTTTATGTTCGACACAATAAAAAGTCATACACATGTTTAAACAATACAAATTGTAAGTTAACTCGGATTTGCTAAATCATTTTTCTTATGGAATCCCACAGAAACTTGCTGTCCAATCCATTTAACTGTAATTGTCATCTGGCCTGGCTGGGTGAATGGCTCCGTAAGAAACGTATTGTCACAGGCAACCCACGCTGTCAGAACCCATACTTTCTTAAGGAGATTCCCATTCAAGACGTGGCCGTACAGGACTTCGCCTGCGAGGATGGTATGGCTATGTGTGTGTGTGAACGTGTTTTTATTTAAAGTATGTTTGAATAAGCAGTCTTATGGTAGTTGAGATCTTGTCTTTAGGTCTAAATAGCGCTGTGATAATATCTGTTATGCTAACTTAAGCATAGCACAGCTTTATCTTTTCCTTACACAAACACAAGCAATTGGTCTGCCTTATCTCAGAATGCAAGACTCATTTAAAATGATAAACTCATTTTACTCTTTCTACTTATAATTGAGAATATTCAGTAACAGACCAATCTACATTACTTTTATTTTTGTTGAATTTTATTTTTATTAATAATGAATAATGCATTTGTTTATTTATTTTTACTTCGTTATTTCATTTCTAACTGCTAACTGTTTGTTTCAGAGTTTACCCCAAAAAAACAATGTGTCATCACTTTCTCTAGTCAAAACGGAACAACTTTCTTTATTTGATAGAACACAATATAGCATATTTTGGTAAATAATAATAATAATAATAATATCTTCTTTTGTGTTCCGCTTAAGAAAGAAAGTCATGCAGGATTTTAAACGCCATGAGGGAGTGTAAATGATACCACAATTTTCATTTTTGAGTGAACTTTAGGATGATGAAATAGCAATAAAAATGTCATTAAAATATAAACATATAAACGCAATCACTTATTTGGTTTGCATACAGGTAATGACGAGAATAGCTGTTCACCGCAGGCCCGCTGCCCTGCCGATTGTTCATGTTTGGATACGGTGGTTCGCTGCAGTAATAAAGGACTAAAGGTTCTACCCAAGGGCATTCCTAAAGACGTTACAGAACTGTGAGTGTAAACATACACCCTTGCACAACGCCGCCACAAGCCTCTCAGTAATTTCATACTAAGTGGCCATTTCCTTATCTGATTCAGGCACACCTTTTCCATAAACCCGGGAGCTTCCAACAACACATACTTTACATCTGAAACAATACATGATTTCAAGCTTTTGAAGTTTCTCCCATTACACTGTTGCTAATGTGCTATTTCCTCTGCATTTGAGTAATAACTTGTTTGTCTTTTTTTGATAGCTATCTCGATGGCAACCAGTTCACGCAAGTCCCTCTGGAACTATCCAATTATAAACACCTCACGCTCATGTAGGTACCGCCCTGTCTGGGGTCATCCAATCACAAATTCTTCATGGCCATCAGGGCCCCACCTATTTGAAACCAACCAATCATAAGGGTCAATCAGTACAAATGGCGTTTGACAACATAGTGTTTTCTGTTTTGTCAGCCAGAAAATCCAGGTGTTCGTAGATAATTTTTTGGGGCTTTTGCGTTTCCTACTCTTTTCTGTGAAAGCAAATAATCCATCATCACTAAACAGTGCCAGGGAATTAGACCATAATGAAGTACAATCATTACAGTCACGAATGTGCATGTATTATTTATTGCATATGGCTGTGTAGTGATTGACTCATTTAGAATGGTTTAAAGTTGTTCTTTTATTCACAAACAAATGGTGAGAAACAGTATTTTTATGATAAGAAAATATATCACGCTTTAAGCAATAAATACAAATTCAACTGCATTGCTGTTGAATGCTCCGGTATTTTTATTATGTCTTTTGGTCTAACACAAAACCACAATATAGAAAATGCACTGTGTATGTTGTTTGTAGTGTTAAAGTTATTTGCATCAGATGCTTCAGCTGTCTTAATGTCTTTAACTTAAAATTGGTTATGCTACAGTTTGCATCTGTGCTGTCTTAAGATGTATGTCATTTTTTGTTATATGATTTATTTTAAAGTTTGATTCAGCAATCTACACTAAACTGAAACAATGAATTTAATGTTATGTGTTAAATCTTAAAGGGAAAGTTCACTCCAAAGCAAAAAATTCTATAATTTTTTACTCACCCTATGGATGATTTTTATTTTGGGGTAACCTGTCCCTTTAATATGTTGCTTTTTAATCCTCCATGTTACCTAAATGTTGAATGTTTTGACTTTTCTATGTCTCATAACACTTTGCCTGTGTGTGTGTGTGTGCGTGTGTGTGTGTGTGTGTGTGTGTGTGTGTGTGTGTGTGTGTGTGTGTGTGTGTGTGTGTGTGTGTGTGTGTGTGTGTGTGTGTGTGTGTTTATTTGTGCGTGCGTGCGTGTGTGTGCGTGTGGGTGTGTGTCTGTGTTTTCTTTGCAGTGATTTGAGCAATAACCAGATCAGCACATTGTCCAACCACAGCTTCAGTAACATGTCCGAGCTGCTCACCCTGTGAGTGTCAACATGATATATGGCTTCAATTTGTTTTTTGTGTTTTTAGTGTGCAAACACTAGTGTGAATGTGTATAAATTTATAAATGCAGCGACAACAAAGATGTCTTTTGATCGTTGTAATGGCATTACATTTCTTGTTTGATGGCATTAACTTTCAACTTTTTTAGTTTAGTTGTGGATGTATGCATGCAGACCAAATTCCAATAGTAGTTAAGATGCTCCTGGTTTAAATCCTTATATTATTGTTTTTTTGCAGCAAGTGATCACCATGCATTTATATTGTATTCAAAAGACAAGCTGTGAAATTATGATAATTCAGAAGTATTATGAGGGTTTTGCTAATGTGTTTCTCAAATGACCAGATTAAGACATAAATGTATGACTTCTGGCACATTGTTTCACACAAACTCTGTTTTAAATCTAATTATCATAAATTGTTTTGAAGCTGGATTCATATTCACTAAATTCAATTGTATAAGACCTGAGGGGAACACACAGGCATCTATGCAAATGCACATTTTGATGATTATTGTGTCTGTGTTTCGTCAAAGAATTTTAAGCTACAACAGACTGAGGTGTATTCCTGTAAAGGCTTTCGACGGTCTGAAATCTCTGCGCCTGTTGTGAGTACTTCACACAACTGTGTGTATGCGTGTTTGATATTAGACTTTGATTTATGTGTTTTGGAGGCTCTTGGATTGCTTCATTTCTCTCTCTTCTCTCTGCAGGTCTCTCCATGGTAATGATATAGCTGTTATCCCAGACGGAGCTTTCAAAGATCTGTCCTCTCTCTCCCACCTGTAAGCACCTCAGAATAAACACCAAACACCAAATAGGTTTTGACAGCTGGATGTACTTTGGTTCTTTGTTTTACTCCAACACAAACACACTTTGCCTGAAGTTGAAGATTCTTCAGTCAAAGATTGGTTGAGTTTTCGGTACCCCACCATGACCCTTATTCCACATGTCGCATGGATCAATTTCAAAGGTGTAATTAAGACTGACAGTCGAGTCGAAGCATACACATTTGTCCCTAGTTCTTATGCAGCGTACACTGTAAAAAATATTTAATGCGGCTTAGAAAATATCACAAAAAAGATCATACTAACAAAATCTTTTGAAATATTTAATAAAGTTTTAATATTGAAAAAGTTAAATCCGACAGTTAATTTCTCAAAAATGAACAAATATTTTCGTTGTTAGTGAAATAAAAGATTTATTTAACAGATATATGTTTGTAATATACACATTTTTTTTGGTAAATTCTTATAGAAATGTTTGAGTCGATCAGATCAACTTATTTTTTTACTTACATATACACATTTTATACCAATTTGGTTAATTTAAAGGCTTTACATTTTATGAATTTCCTTCAGTGTATTAAAATCCTAAATAAAATACATATATGTGTTTCCTGCAGGGCTCTTGGAGCGAATCCATTGTATTGTGACTGTCACATGCAGTGGCTCTCTGACTGGGTGAAGAGTGGATACAAGGAGCCAGGAATCGCACGTTGCACTGGTCCTGGAGAGATGACCGACAAACTACTGCTGACCACACCCTCCAAAAAATTCACTTGCACAGGTACATTGACTTGCACTTTTCAGACATTTATCTGATCATGGAGAGCTAAAGGGCTGTTTCTAACACTGGTATACATGCAAATATAAAAAGCACACACATACAAATATAACAATACTGTGTGTAATGAGATTTGATTGGTACATTTATAGAGGTGCCGGGGAATTGTGGTATACCGGTGGCGGGTAAGTAAGCCAATCAGAGCCCAGTGTGATTCTAAGCCAAGCCCTCTGATCCTTCCTCGGTTTTAAGTGACTTTTGATTTTGTGCCAAACTTGTGATGCCTTACCTGCTCAATCCTGTGTTTGTTCTGTGTTTGTGAGGTTGCACCTGTATGTTTATAATATTTGTGTCTTTGTGAACAGTGTCCGTAATTTTATATTCTTGGTCTCTGTCACACAGGTCCTGTGGATGTGAGCATTTTGGCCAAATGTAATCCTTGTTTATCCAACCCCTGCAAGAATGACGGAACTTGCAGTAACCATCCAGTCGATTTTTACAGATGTACTTGCCCATACGGTTTTAAGGTATGCTCTTAAACTCAAACAATATGCATTTTATTAATGGTAGTTTTTTACGTCACACACCACCGATGCCACATCTAATATAGCATGCATGCCACTCTGAAAACGTGTGCAAGTACATGGCAACAACTAGACACAACTAAAAAAGTCCTCCTTTTGATGATCATTTTATCAAGTAAAACTAACATTGACCCCACATATTTAAATGTTTATTTCCTAAGAACATTTTCCTGCCTTTAATAACTTGAGCGTAACTCAACATCTAAGCTTTATTTAATGTACACAGACATATGAATATGCAAAATAACCCCACCTCCAATCAATCAATCCTTGCAGTTATGTGAAAATCTGAAAGAGAAAGTGAGAACTGATGGAGCATTTTAAGTATACTTAAGTAAAGACCATGTATATGTAAAGATATACTTTATTTAGTAAGTATAACAACATCAATTTACTAGTTAGCTCTTGGGACTAAATTGGCCCAGTGACCAGTTTATGAAAGAATACTTTACTATTATACGTTAAAAATAAGTATACTAATAGCACACTCCAAAATTTCAGCAATGATTCAAAATCAAATGGTTTGTCACAAATAACTAAAAAAACTCATTAAAATATTCAAAGGAGCAGTTTCCTGTATTTGCATGTAACATGTATCATCTATGTGTGCAGGGCCAAGACTGCGAGGAACCTATTCACGCCTGCATCAGTAACCCCTGTCAGAATGGAGGCACCTGCCACCTTAAGGATGGAGATGAGAACGCTCATTGGTGAGGATCATCTTGAAAATGTTGAACCCTTGTGAACTCCAGCTCATGTGTATATGTGTGTGAGACAGACAGAGGGATAGAATGCTGCTCTAATAGCTTTATTAGTCTTCTGCTTTGTGTCCAGTTCATATCGGTCGAGTGACTTTGATTTGGTACATTAGGTAAATGCTCAGATTAGTGTGTGTGCGTCCCTGCTTCCCCCGTAATGAATATATTTTATGGGCCGAGTGTACGTCTAATCTATCTTAATCAGACTGAAGTGTCTGAAACTGATCTGAGCTCTCTCATGCACTTAATCAGCCAATCATTCTCTCTGTGGACACACACAGCAGACAGACGTGTGTGTGTATGCATATGAGTTTGTGTGTGTGGTGATCTCATGTTCAGCTGCACGGTCATCTACATTGATCAATGCTAATGAATCCATTGTGATGGTGAATAAGAACAGTTTCATTTGAGAAGTGAAGTTTTACATGATGATTAGATACTAAAACTTCAAATCCTGCATATTTTAGTTTGTGGATTAATGGGCAGGAAAAAAGCGGAAGCTTACTATCGGTTTTCAAGTGAATAAACTTGTGTGAGAATCATGGGTGTTGTGTGTGTTTTTAGGTGTGCGTGTCCAGATGGATTTGAGGGGGATTATTGTGAAATAAATATCGACGACTGTGAAGATAATGACTGTGAGAATAACTCCACCTGTGTGGACGGCGTCAACAACTACACGTGTCTTTGCTCACCTGAATACACAGGTAACTCCCAGACATACACTTGCTGCTCTGTGGCTTCTGTGCTTTATGTGTTTAACTGTCTGATGCTTACATGCTTATGTGCTGCTTGAGCTAACATGTCAAACACATCCTCTGTATTTCTGCTTTTCTGTCTTTCTCTTGGTATTTGTCTCTTTCTTCTGCTAGCTGCTAATAATAATGAGGTGGAGAAAGGTCAGTTCACACTCTCACTTCATCCTCTCATTGTCTCGTGCCCTCACTGTTTCTGGCTACCCTGATAGAAAAAAGCTGCTTAAATCTGGTTCACGTCTACCAGACTTGGAGTTGACCAAAAGCCAGTTTAACCTGTTTTTTTCCAGAAAGGTAGCCTGTCCTTTAATGTCTAAAAAAGCTTGCTGCTTGCTGACGCACAATGCACTCACATCTATCTTTATAACCGTAGCCTACATATCGGATCAGCAGACAGAAAGGAAAACCCAACATTTGACAAACATGCTCATTCTAAAATACTGAGAAATATATGTAATTAAAAAAAACATGAAACTGAAACATGAAACTAAAACCCTTTTTAAACTAAACATTGTTAACAGCCATGTCATTACAACAGTGCGGAATAAAATTTTTATCAAATGAAATACATTTATATTTATTGATTTGGCAGACACTTTTATCGAAAGTGTCTTACAAGGATTGTGCAGTGGCCAATCATCACTGCAGAGCAAACAGTGGTTAGTTGTCTTCCTCAAGGATACTACAGTCATTGTCTGCTGGCCCTGGGATTCAATCCTGCAACCTTCTGCTTACAAGTCCAACTCTCTTACCACAAGACCACGACGGACCCATGCTAATATAAAAAAAAATCAGTATATATCCATAACAATACATTTTATTAATGGCAGGTAACCAGTGGTAGATTTAAGAAATTTTTTTATTGTTATGATCGTTGTGTACAAAGAAAATCAGCAAGATTTTTTTCTTTCTATTATCTAACTATTCCACTCCAGTCTAGCTTTTCTAAGTTTATTTTAACTTAGTATAGTATCTTATATAACTTGTTTTTTTTTGGAAGGGTACATTATCTTTATTTTATAATAAACACTATTGTAAAAAGTAGTGATGTAGTCTAGACCACATAGCCGAGACTAAGACAAGACCAAGAAATTGAGGGAACAAGACTAAGGCAGGCAGAGACAGAGTCAAGGCCAAGACCAGCACAAAACCCTAAAAATTCATAATTTAATAAGGTGCAGATTAATTTAAACAATCTCATAATCTCTTACTGGCAGTTAGAGCAACAAAAGTATTAAAAGAATCAATTAATAAACCAGTCAATGAACGCATTTAAAGCAAGAAGTTTTACATTCCAATCGAATGAATGATATTAACAATGGACCAGCAATTGCGTGTCATTCCCACAGTTGTGGTTTTGACCAGTTTTTAAATAAAATCTGGAGACCACTAAGTCTAAGACCAGGACAAGACAGAGACAAAAGATATTCTAGACAAGATGAAGACCATCAAAAAATATTTTTAAAAACTGGTTTCAAGGCCTAGAGTATCAAAGGTATATTCAGTATTTAAATAACTACAAGATAAATATATTCAGAAAAACAAATTTTTAAGTATATACATTCTAGACAGAAAGTATACACTCTTATTTTTGGGTTTAAAAGTACACTAACATCACACTTGAGCAAACAGCCCAAGATGCATCCAAGATGAATGTTTTCCCAAACATAACTCATCTCCTCTGAATTAATCTGTCTGTTTCTCATGTGTGTTTATGTGTGTTTGCAGGGGAGCTGTGTGAAGATAAGCTGGATTTCTGCGCTGCAGAGCTGAACATGTGTCAGCATGATTCCAAATGTATCCGGACAGCTAAAGGCTTCATGTAAGTTTGATCACCATGACCTTATATCGTAGCCTCAGCCTCACTCAACCCTCATGCGCTACTGGCTGGTATGATGGTGTAATGTAGCAGACTACAATGATCATGAGACTGATCAACGTCCTGTAGGGTCAAAGAGCGACAGAGGTTAAATGATCACATGCTTTCAGTACATCAGGACAGTTCTACATGTATAAGAACATGATGGGCTGAAAACTTTCCCTGTATAAACAGCACACAGGCACTTTCAGCAGTCACTCAAATCTGTTGGATCCGAATCCTTTTTTGGATTCAATTTCATTGCTTGCCCTGGACCAGACGTCCAGCTCGCTCTCCTTGCTCATCTTTCATTTCAGTCACTTCTCCGCCAAGCCAAAACAATCGCTGGTGTTCAGATGTGTGTGTGTGTGTTCCCTTCTCTGTTGATACGTGTAAGCGAGCAGCAGGCCACATAAGTTCATCTGGTGTGTTTTTATGCCCAACGGTGCAGATGTTAACACAACACTGGAGCTGTGTGGAATGCAGCTGAAGTCTCTGAGGTTCTGCACTGTGTTTAGCTTCTGATATTCCATTACAGCTCTCCTGTTGGGTTTACTATAAAAATGGGTTGGAGAGGGTGTTTTAAAGATGATATGATTTGATATGATGGGATGATGAATGTGTTTGTATAGCGCAGAGAGCTTTTGGGTTGCATGTACGGTCATGAAAAATAGTTTCAATGGTTTAACGTATCAGAGCGCAGGAAACCGCTATGTTCTTGTGCGATTAGAGAAATGTAGCTTCAGAACACAGAATGGATTTCACTGGGGGTGGTTTTTAATGAAGGAAAGATGTTAATCACACTAACTCACATGTGAAGTTCCAACCTGTGATAAATCTTACAAAGATAGAATTAAATGGTATTGTTTTGTTGTCACCTTAAATATCTATTGGCTACACTTTACAATGAGGTGCTATTAGTTAACGATTAGATAATGCTCTAGCTAAACCAAAGTAACAATTAACAATACAAATGCAGCATTTAATTTCAATGTTAATAAAAGACTGAAAAAACATTGAAAAAAGTTGTACCTGTTAACATGAATGAAAATTCTATCAACCTTTATCCCCCTACACACCTGTGTGACTTTTTCCATCTAAAGAATACAAAAAAGGTATTTTGAAGAATGATTGTTACTGAACAACTGTGATAACCACTGACTGCTTTGTTTTGTATCCATGCAGTTGAAGTCAAGGGGTTCCATATTTTCTTTAAAATATCTTCTTTTGTGCCTTGCAGAGGCAAGCAAGTCATTTGAAATGACAAAAGGGGTTAAGAAATGATGCAAGTATTTTGTGTTCATTTTAAAACAAATAATGTGTTTGTGTGTACAGGTGTGAGTGTACTCCAGGTTACACAGGAGAACACTGTGAGGTGGATTTTGATGATTGCAAAGACAACAAGTGTAAAAATGGAGCACAGTGCACCGATGCTGTCAACGGTTACACATGTGTGTGTCCAGAAGGGTACAGGTGAGCTCAAATACACACTATAAATATTTCACTACGGTTATGATTCACCATGACATCAGCTTGTGACACCTTTTCTTTTGTCTGTCCGAGCAGTGGGTTGTTCTGCGACATCTCTCCCCCGATGGTGCTTCCCAGAACAAGTCCTTGTGACCACTACGACTGCGCCAACGGCGCTCAGTGTGTTGTCAAGGACACAGATCCGGTGTGTCAGTGTCTCCATGGATACGAAGGTGTGCACTGCGAGAGGCTGGTCAGCGTCAACTTCATCAATAGAGAATCCTTTCTGCAAATCCCCTCCAATCTTATTGCAGAACAGGCCAATATATCACTACAGGTAAAGGTTACATACCATTTTCAAATAAAGTCTAAAATAAAGTTAAGATTCATCATCACATGTGTACTGTATACAAACTCATGTGGATTTGGTGTGTTGTAGATTGCCACCGATGTGGACAATGGAGTCTTGCTGTATAAAGGAGATAATGAACACATTGCGGTTGAGCTCTACAGAGGTCGCCTGAGAGTCAGTTATGACTCTGGATCATACCCCCCATCAGCCATTTACAGGTAGACATACACGTTTAAATTTAACACACAATAGTACAATAGAAGTGAATGTCATTGTTCTGTTACTAAAATTCTTCAAAATATCTTCTATTTTATTCTGTGTAATACTGGTTTGAAACAATAATAAAGGTTTGCAAATAATTACAGAATTTTTATTTTTATGTGTGTATTTCTGATCAAATTAAAAGCATTTAATTCAGCAACTAAATGAACTTCCAGCCAATGAACCAAATGACTTGGTTTACAAATTATTTCAGTAATGAATAATGGATCTCTTTTAATTGAACACTTTTGCTGCAGTTATATTAAACTTATTAAATGTGGTGAAGAAAGAAAAGGATGGGTAAATTGTAGAGGTGTAAACTCTCTTGTTTTCTTTCTCAACTTTAAAGATGATAAATGTCCCGTTTTCTTCCGAAGCCTCATCAGCTTTGTGCTTCCTTGTTTCTGACAGTGCAATAGCTCAAGAAAAACACTATCTGCAGGTGTATTACTCTCGCTCTCTCTCTTTCTAGCGTGGAGACGATAAATGATGGCAGCTTTCATGTAGTGGAGCTGGTAGCGAAGGATCAGTCTCTGTCTCTGTCTATTGATGGAGGCAGCCCTAAATCTATCACTACTGCTAACAATCCCAGTGCAGCTCCCAGCCCGGCACCGCTTTATCTCGGTGGTATGTACAGACCCAACATTTACACTTTTTCAAGGTTTTGTTGATGAGTTTTGAAACCATGAAAATGCATTAAATGCATGATTCCCAGACATCTCATACTTTATGAATACACGAATGTATTTATTTTTATTTATTTATTAGAGTATTTTATACTAAGACTTCAAGAACGATCACCAAATATAAACACTCAAAACACAAACCACAACATTTTAACTGGTTCTCTTCTATCAGGAATTCCGCAGCAGTCTGGATTGGCTTCCTTGCGTCAGGGTCCCGGGAGGAACGGCTCCAGTTTCCATGGCTGTATCCGAAACCTCTACATTAATGACCAGCTGCAAGACCTCACCCAGTTCTTGCTTCAGGAGGGGGTGGTGCCGGGCTGCCAGCCGTGCCAGCGGAGTGTGTGCGTCCACGGACAGTGCCATACCACGGGACACTCATCCTTCAGCTGTGAGTGTGAGGCGGGGTGGACAGGTCAGCTGTGTGACCAGCAGATCAACAACCCATGTGATGGGAACAAGTAAGAGACACAAACACACTGAGGAGTAATCTTACAGACATCTTTTTTCTATTTATTATATTTATCAGAGAATTTTGCATCTGTCTGTTTCAGATGTATCCACGGATCCTGTGTGCCCATAAACTCATACTCATACAGCTGCCGCTGTCACCCGGGCTTTGCGGGTGTGTTGTGTGATGAAGAGGAGCAGATAAGTCCATGTCAGTACATGGCATGTAAACATGGTCGCTGCCGCGTGTCTGGCCTGGGCAAAGCCTACTGCGAGTGCAACAACGGTTACACGGGGCAAAGCTGTGATAGAGGTAGGACATGCTTAAGGGACAGAGCTATCTGGGCTGTTTGACCCGTTATACTAAATCCTAAACCTCTGCTTAATACTGAAGCTTGTGCTTTTACTGTATGTTTTCAGTGTCCTGATCAGTGTTGGGAAGGAATGAGCTCATATCCTGTGTTTAATGTCTTGACACGTTTTTTTTTTTAAAAAGAGTGTCTTTATAACAATAGTGGGTTACTTTTACATTTAGGATTATTGTGTAGATAACAAATATGCTGAATTGATTTATAAAGAAAAAAACATTCATAATAAATTCAATTTATCATTGAATTTAGTTTTAGTTTATTCAGAAGCTTTATTTAAATAAATCTGATCCAAAAACATTTACTTACTAAAAATATGAGAGATATGGCTACATGTATGTTGTTTGACAATATATGAAATAATAGTTATATTATAAAAGCATTTCACACATTTTAAAGACTAGTTTAATAGACCATGAAAATGCATTAATACACGATTCCCACAAACCTTATATAGTTTAACAATTGACAAATTTAGTTACATTAATAATTTATTTATTTATTATATAAGCGTGTTACACTAAGATTTAAAAATGATCACCAAACACACACGACAAACCACAACACTTTTACTGGTTCTCTCCTACCAGGAATAAGTTGTTTGGCAATATATGAAATTATAGTTATATTATAAAGGTGATTTTAAAGTAATATATTACAATATTTAGTTAAAGTATTCGGTTTTTGCCGAAAACACATATTCTCAGTGTAGTTGGTACATTATTAATGTTTTTTTAACAGTTTATTCATGACTAGTTTGTAGCTTAATAAGATGCTTTCCCAACACTGACTTTAAATGTCTGTAAATGCTTTACCCTTTGGTGTACTCTTCTCGGTCAATGGTGTAAGAACATCTAGCATTTTCTGTGAAACAGTGTAGTATATTTTCATCAAAATATTTTTCTTTCTTATTTCAACATGCAATATTGAATGTATATGTATATAGTATGTAATGTTTTTTTTTTCTCAAAAAACATTATTTTCCTATTACTCTATTAAGAACCAAATAGCCTTTTAAAAAAAAAAAAAAAGAACAGCTTCACATTCATTTTATTATGGTGACCATTTGTATATTGATATGTATATTTATATTAAGTGGGCACACTAAAGCTCCAAACATATATACAAGCACATGTTCAAAGGCGCTTGGTCTAATTAAAAAAATTATCCTTTTCAAATAAAGTCTATTGTTTTCAATACCTTAAAAGTGACCATGTTCTGGTGAAGTAAAATAATTCCTACATCTTTGACCAAAGTGTACCAGAGGGATAAACAATGTTATCATACTTGGCTGTTAATGCTGAAATGCTAACCCTTTCTGTAACTAATCTTGCGCTGTTATTGTTTTTATACTAACGTTACTTTTCAACCTTCCCAAAACCTTCAAGCTGCTACTGAAAGTGGTATGGACCCCACTCAGGTCCGCCAGGTGAGGGCTTTGTGTGTGTGTTTTTTTTTTTGGAAAGACTCATCTTACATTTCATGCTTTCTTCATCCACTAAAACAGCTCCTGCTTTAAGTTAAACTCACAGGATATTCCAAAAGCTCCCCCCAATCATCTTTACCTCTTACTTGTATTTTCTCAAGGTCCACCCTTAAACTTCTTTGGGATAATGTAATACTGTGTGTATACCGAACGTGTGATCATGCTGTGTAATGCCTCATTATTTTTTTGGTTTCTTGCTGCAGAGATGGCGTGTCGGGGGGAACGGGTCCGAGATCACTATCAGACGCAGCAGGGATACGCTGCGTGCCAAAGCACAGAGAAGGTCTCCCGTTTAGAGTGTCGGGGCAGCTGCGGGGATGGGACGTCCTGCTGCGCTCCCCTCCGCAGCAAGCGCAGGAAATACACCTTCCAATGCACAGACGGATCCTCTTTTGTACAGGAGGTGGAAAAGGTTGTCAAGTGTGGCTGCACAAAATGTCCATCTTAAATATGACACAGAAGAAATATATTCTCAAAAGCCACCCTCCCCTCCCCACTCCTTGTCCTTCTTGTTTGAAGTCCCCTGTTTTACCTTTTTCTTCAGTGTTGGACTAATGTATTTTCCTTCAAAGGAGATAATGGATTACTGTAAGATAAAGAACAAACCTATTTTTTATTATGAAGCGGAGAAAAAAAGACAAAAAATAGATCTTAGAGGTTTTTTATTTGCCATCATTTTAGGAACTGTGACATTTTTACTTTTTTTCAAACCACCTCACACAAGAATGGAAACACACCCTGTTGACACCTGTCATGTGTCGTCCTTTTACATGGTTTTCTGGACTGTAGCCATTTCACTTGGACTTCATTAAGGTGAGATAAAGAATCACCACAGAGACTGCAAGGGGATTGGCTGAGAGCACAGGGGTTGCCTCCTTCTTTCTTACGGCGTACCACTCAAACACACACTATAATAGCTGCTCCTGTTCATTCACTTACACAATTACACACCTTAAACACTCGGTGTACACAAATGATGCTATTCAAGCACGTGCGCGCACACACCTACAGTACACACAAACACTCTTCTGACTCACTTTATAAACCATGTGTATTTATTGTATCAAAAATACTGTCACATTACTTATACTCGGTATAGCCTTTCTTTTACCTGGAGTTACAGTTGGAATTTCTTAATATATATTAATTTATATTCGTCCTCTTACCAATTTAAATCACTCATAGTTTACTGAGTAGGAAAACTAACGTTGTGTCTCCTTCATTTGGTTGATTCGACCAATGGGACTGTTGTATTTACATATAAAAAGAAATGAAAAAAAAAACTTAGTGGTGTTATAAATCTTCAAATGTGAAGTGAAAACATTGTATATTTTTGTCCAACCTCCTAAGAATTTGTATGGTGACACAGATGTGCTTTATATTAGAGTTTAAATGTATAGTTGAAATTTCCCCATGTATTCTGTAAAGAGCACACGCCCTAGGTCAAAATAACAGTAGCGACAATAGCTGTCAATAAACCTTTTTTAAAATGTTCTCCTTCCAATCCCTTTTTAATGATACAGCTAGAAAGAAAAACTGTGACTTTTTTTCTAAATGATACTACTTTGTTACCACTCTGTTTCCCCAATGTTAACATGTTGCTGCTAAATTGGTATTGTAGACTTTGGATGACGATGCTTATGTTTATTGTAGAGGACGTTGCTCATTCATTGAGCAAATTGTTTTACTGATCAATGAATAAAGATGTCCCTCCCTCTACACGATTTTTATTGTCTGTGTAACACTTTAACAGCACACAAACAAGAAGGTTGCGGGATCGATCTTCAGTGCCAGCAGACAATAATGGAAGTGTCCTTGAGCAAGGCACCTTACCTCTGTTTGCTCTGCAGTGATAAAATACTACTGTATTTGGAAGTCACTTTAGATTTAAGGCTCTGCAAAATGAATAAATGTTAATGTAAATGAGTGCAGAATCAACAACTTATACAATAGCTTGCGTACACGGAGCACTTCAGCTTATGGATGAAATCATCCTTTAGCTTTTAAAACAAACCAAACAAGCCTTCTTAAGGTTGATGATAAAGTGAAGGTCATAGCACACACTGTAGTGAAATGAAGTGACGTGACATGTGGCAAAGTATGGTATTCCATACTTGGAATTTGTGCTCTGCATTTAACCCATCCCAGTGTACACACACAGTAAGTGAACACACACACACACACACACACGGAGCATAGTAATGTTTGTTAAAGATAAAGCACATGTCACATGTCAAACTAATGGTTGTAGACTCTTTATATCATTTATAAAAATGGACAGACTCCCTAAAAAGTACAGCTATATAAAAAGACTGTAATGATCAAATAATGTGTATGATGATGCTGTCATTCTCCCGGGGCCTAAATTCCAATTTGTCTCCAATTATAAAGCAAAACCACCATTTAAAATGAGTTATGGATCACATCAAAACTAATGCCATCAGAGTTTCAATTATTCTCAATCATATTTGTGTATTTGATGCAGTGGAAATCTACTTGTTTCATGAATGCTGCCATGAATGTGTTCAGTTGTAAGAAAATTGTTTTAGATAATTTCTCATGACTACAAGTTAATCTCTTCTCCCATTTTAGCAATGCCAATATGCAACTGGTTATAATGTAGCTTGAAGGATAAGCTTGATTAGATACATTCATTTCAAACATCTGATCACTAAAAAGCTAAAGAACGATGGAAAAAGAGCAAATTTATCTATATAAGACCATGCTTGCTTAGCTGTAGTAAATATATGGCACAAGCCATACTGTGACTTTAACTTGATGAATGTTAAATCTAGATAATAAACGGAATGCATGGGGGAATGTACTTAAGATGTTTATAATACATGGCAAGCTCTATTTACATTCATGACTTACTGAAAGTATACACTCTGAAAACTAACAAAACAAATACACGTATGTATATAAATATATGGAGTATTCTTTCCTAAAATGCTATAAAATCAATCATTTTGTGATGCCATTTTGTTGTGTACTGAAGCTATTCTCTGCTCCATCAATATCAATATCTACACCTGGGGATAAAATAGGGACAGACTGGACATTTGTATTTACCTGATCAATATTAATTTATGCTATGATTCCCTGATGTCATATTTCATGTTTTCTTGTTTTTTTTAAGATATAAACCAACAAGTTCTTTAAAAAAGGATGGATTTGTAGCATTTTGAAAAAGAAAGAAAATAGAGTGTACAATCTACAGGTTTGCTGTCAAAATGTATGGGTCCAGGTACAAAATGTAATTTCACAAAAATGGATTTTTAGAGTTTTTGATTAAATACATCTTTATGTGTATATATATATATATATATATATATACATACATAACCATACTATCATAAATGTGAAATGATATGCAAACACCACCAGCTCGAGCAGTTGTAGTTAGAGCACTGCTGCCATCTTGCGGTATCAAAGAATAATTACAGTATGTTGCTAAGAGTCGTAATACTGAGCAGGTTTTATTGTTTCCTGTAATTCCTGGTTATTATCCAACAATTGACAGTATAATAATAAAAACACAGGATACACAAAATAACTTGCTTCAGGATATTCACTTTAACATTTACCTTATAGATAGCTCTTGTGAATACACTTTATTCTCACCATATAGAGAATATTTAATTTTGGGTATTTCATTTCACTGCTTGTTGAAACAAAAGGGTGAATAATAACAGCAGAATTCAAATCTTTTGCATTAAATAGATTTCTTGCCATTTTTTTGGTCGGTATTCTTGTACTGCTGGTATAAAATATATATTGTGTATTTCAATGGTCTACAGATGAGAACAATAATTATAATGTTCATCTATGGTCAATGCAGATCGAGCCAAAACTGAGAAAAAACAACTTATGTAGTCAATACATTGCATCTCAGAGATTCTAGGGGACAAAGCTTGTGAAACATTACCCTCTAGCGGACAAAATATGTTATTACAGGTGACAAACGCTTTAAAATAACATTACTATTTGTGTCCCTTAGACCATGAGCCTAAGGCCAACCCTCTATATCTTTGCCACTTTTACTTAAAAAGGATATTATTTAAATGATTTGTAAATATTACAATGTGAACTGTTGGTCCACGAGGTGACTTCAATAAAGTGTTTGCATCTCCAGCAACTCATTTTCCTCTTACACACTTTATAAAAAGAAAAGAATCTGGACCAGAAATTCTTTCTTTGCTCGCCATCAACCAGCAAAACTACCAAAATATTTAAGAATGGCACCTCTTGATAAAGTGATTTTTTAATTTTATTTAGAAAATAGTGGTAAGAAATTTATATTGTCCTGGTAAAATACCATTATTTACTAAATGGTTTGTTTAACTCTTATATTTCATATTGTATTCACATTTGGAACCTTCACATTATGGAGTAAAAACTTTTTTAATTTTATTAGTACATTTTTAACTTCTGTTGCATTCAAATGTTTTGTATTGATCCTTAATTAATGGGCCTTATATTACATTGTAGCATAACTTTTGTAAACATGCTTCAAAAAAACATTCCCAGCATGATGAGACAAAATAATGCTACAGACTTAATGATATGTCAGGGAAAGACTGGAACTATATATATATATATATATATATATATATATATATATATATATAAAAGTGTGTGTGTGTGCGTGTGTAAAACTGGGCAATATCAAAAGATCAAATGTTTACATTACATTAACAGTTATATTATGCTTTTATTGTACAACTTGCATTGCATTAAACTATACATTTTGGTTATGCACAATTTCCTTGGCATTGCTGGCACCATGCTCTAACCTATGAGCTGAAGAAATGCCAAGTACACTTTCTGCCTTTTATTAAACAAACAGTAAATTATATTTCATTTTGGTGAAACAACATTTTGTTGAAGTAGAATTTCCTGGATTTGGTACAAAATGCCACTTTATTGTTTGAATTCATTGCACAATTCATAAGATGCTTATTCCAAACTGATTGCCATAGATTCAGAAATAACATGATGTTACAATAATGACGACAACTACAGTATCAACACAAAGAATCAAACAGTTTTTTATAGTTAACTTGGACCAAAAATCCCACAAACCCCTGCTGGCCCTGAGTGTAGACAACAGGGTTTAACTTTATAAATCAAATTTTTTTGGTGTTTATTGCGCTTGACTTTGACTTCATCATAATTCCCCTTGTACAGTTTACTAACAGGCTTTACCCATAATAATCTCTACATACACTTAAGGGTAAAAATGCTTTTTGATGACACTTGAATGTGAATATTTTTAACTCACAGAAAGAACAAACAGAAAGCTTATAAACAATGATAAAATAATACACACACCCCAAATCATTTTTCACACAGAGATAAATGAACATCATATCTAAATTTTTCAAGCTTTAAATGTAGATTCTGGCCCTTCAGTTTACAGAGTGACATCCTTCTATGAATGTTTAATTCACATTTACCACCCAACACATGAAAACTTCAGAAAAGCTCTCATTATGAAAGTCACATTTTTATTCATAGTGAATATTTGAAGCAGATGCATTGATATGTGTGTAAAAATCTAATTCAATCTATTATAAATATAACTGAATAAAAAGTACAGTTCTATATATCTGAACAACTTGATTCTTCCCAAAATGGTTGCGAGCCTCCTGTTACTGTAAACTACAGTGAAACTACAAAACATGTTAAGCGGCATTGTGTCAGAATCACAGCAAACACAAAAAATCAATAACCCATCAAAATGAAAAAACATCAATTTATTCCCCAGGCCACTCTTTATCACTAGAGTTGAGCTGAAAATAGACTTTTACAGCTAAAAATAGATTTTTGTTTTCAAATGTTAGCTATATAACCCCTCCCTTAAATTCATATAATAGGAAATGCCAAGATCTACAAAATATAGCAATGAACCATCTTTAAAAAATAGTTTTGCTTCTTTAAATATTTAGAATACATTCATGACTATTGGTAGTGCCTTTCTGAACAGTCTGCTCTGCCTCTTTCATTGTTGCTGTGATCCCTGTGAGCCGTCATCGAGTCAGTATCTAGTTTGATATTCATGGTGCCATTTGTTGAAGTCATTGTAGAAAAGAACAATGCTACCAGACGCCATACCAGTGATGATGCATCTAAACATGACAAATAAAGACAAAGTGAGAGAGAGATACAGAAAAAGGGGTTTCAAATAGAGGATGACAAAGATACATTTCTATACATCACAAACACTAATTAGTTCAGAATAAGCTTTTACTATGAGATTATCCTATATTCCGCAGGACCAGGGATGCCACACTGGGCCGAAGAATGAAGCCAAAGCAATTTGATCACCCCTTTATAGACGGGGACTCCTCTAAAAGCATCTCAGGGTGAGACCGTAAGAAGCTGCTTGATATAATGATAAGAAATCATTTCTGAATATTTGAGACAGAAGGTGAGCTACCTTTGGTCATGTGACATAGCCATTGAGCGTATTCCCGCATCACAACCCGGGTATGTGAAGAGTTTCTTAAGATCATGAATCTGCCACACAGTGAGAACTCCTCCATCTCCTCCAGACAGCAGATACTGTCCATCTTTACTCAGTAACATCGCCTAGAAAAGAACACACAGACAACAGAAATCAGTTTTATGGGAGACAGGCAGCATATTCCCAATTTAATTTTTCCTTCCGTGCCATTTTAACACCACCACATCACTTACTGTTCCTGAAGTATATATCGTAGTATGTACTTTTTAACGGGACCCCTATCTTTTTGGCATCCTGTCATGTTGTCTCATGATAAATACCACTGATAAACATCTAATGTGAAGTTTGAGTCTGTTTCTAACTAGGTGAACCAGCTCCTTGTGCAGGATGATAAACGTCCGGTGCATCCGGCTGGTCTACGATTAGGAGGGTTTACTGACACCCCTGCAGACCTCAGAGCGATGGGCCAGGACAGCCAGGACTGCCTCAACCAATCAAAAGCCACACAACCCCCTTTCTGTCCCAGCATGCAAAGGGGCCAGCCTGGCGAACAGTTTGTTTCTTAAAGCGCTCTAGTGGTGGTATCCCGCGGTGAAAGGCAGACAGAGCCCGAGATTTATTTTGTTCATCTGGTTTTCCTGTGCACACATGGGCTGCCTAACACTTTAGAGGTCCCATGAGAAACACAGATAATATAGACCAGCAAACACACAGGGCTCTTTCATTCCCTCACTCACACACAAGCAGGAGAGTCCTATCACTCTTATGAGAGAGGATGCTGTAATGACACTGTGTGTTTGCAAAGTACCTATTAAGTGTCATTATTTAGACTTAATGTACAACATTGAGTAAGAACCTTATGTGTTCTTTTAAGTCATTTTCATTAGTTATAATATTTCATGTTCTTAGGTCATCACATTGAGGGTGAAACACATCTTAAAATTTTTATATACGCCAGAGAACTACAGATTTCTATACTAGGGCTAAATGTGAATTATTAAGAGTTCCCTTAAACAAGAGTCCAATAACACAAATGATTGTTTTCTGTACATTTGAAAGTAAAAAGATATTGCCTGTAAACTGTGTACTTAAAAAATAAATTTCAATCATTGTTTCTGTTTGCAAAAGCTAACAAAATGGCAAAAAAAGATTAATAAAATAAAACATAATAAAAGGGATTGTATTACTTATCAAGATTAAATATATTTACATTCATACAATATATATTTTTCATTAGAAAAACAAATAACCCTCCAGTTGTTACAAACTTGGTGACAGTTTGCAAGATATCTTTCAGTTTCCAAGGTTTGCATTCCTTTCATTTTGGACTACTTTGAATTCAATGGTGACTATGTGGATTATTAAAAGAATTATTAATAAATCATGTGTTTAAGACAATCGCTGCTTTGGATGAATGCTATTTGAATTTAAAAAGCGTAATGTGAATGGAAACTTTTCCATTGTAAAATCCAATTCTGAAACATTAACTCTCAATCGAATCAACGAAACTGCTTCATAGTTTTGATCACGTTTACAAAGTAGAATATTTTTTTATATAACATGGAATACTGTATCAACTGCGACCCCTACTGTAAACAGTAACAGAAAAAAACAAGTAAAGCCAAAAAAAAAACAATATGTACCTTTTTGAACTTAAAAAAAACAATTTGATTAAACTCTGTTTGTATTCTGTTATTTATATTTAACTTTGCTCTTTATGTACACACGCATCAGCACGCACGCACGCACGCACGCACGCACGCACGCACGCACGCACACACACACACACACACACACACACACACACACACACTCATCTCTTTCCCCCACCACATATATTAGTTTAAAGACCTTCCCTGTATTAATCATAGAGACTGATTTGTTAGATCACAATCCAGAACACATCAGACGGCTACAGCAGCTGGATCTAAATGTGTTTGCATCCATTTGATCTCTTTTGATTTGTTTTGGATGAGATGTGTGTAATGACGATTCAGGTTACACGATCATTTAAATCCTGGTATACAGACAAAGCTCAGTACTGACATCATATCATCCAGATCTCATTTAACAGATGCAAAATAAAGTGGTATTTTTTAAGTAATCCATGCTTTTGCTTGAATCTCCTTTACTGTCCAAAAGGTCTAAACTGAATGCTGTTCCAATCCATTGTGACTCCACCCTATGACTCACTCAGTGATTTGATAATAATGTTCTACATGATTAAGTCTTCTGTTACCGTTTTTCCTTAAAAACCTCTGAGAAAATATAACTGTACATAATCCAGCATGCTCGGTGGTCCCTCTGGGCCGTGTCTGGAAGAAAGGTCTGTGAGAAGTAGAGATGTTCAGGTTGCAAAGCGGGTCGGGTCAGCATCATAAATCAACGGCCTCCTCCAGGGCCGCCATTCTAGAATCTTCCAAGATGGCTGCTGTGACTCAGATTTCTGACTTACAGTCATGCAGTGATTTTAAACAACAGAGTTGTGTTGGATGATGCCCCACAGTGGAGATGCTCTGGCTTTTTTCTCCTGATCTTCTGATCTGTCTATGTTAGGTCAGGACATGTCTGGCACGGGTAAAGACTGGATTTATGAACACTTTAATGCAGTCCGTTGTGTATGCGCCCACGGCTGGGGAAAAGTCTGCTAAAATGGTTACTTATAGACGTAGAATCAGTTGAGGACTCCAGAGAGTCATTCATGTATTATTTCTATTTGTCCAAATTAATGTTCTGTCAGACATTCAGCGTAAGGACTCACTTTAACCGCTGATACAAACCGTCTCTCAACCCACACGGTCAAATACAAAACCACATACACAGAACAGTTTACAGTAGTGTGTGAAACTACCCAAAGTGACAGCAATAATTATGCGGTCAGGTCAGGAATATATCATCATTTTTGTAGCCATTCACTTCTCTAACTTGAACAACTATATTGAACTAAATGAAAACACAGTGAACATATTTTGTGTTTTGTTTAGATGTGTTACAATGTCTACAAATTGTGATTGTGTTGCTTGTTGTGCTAAATATACTGCCACTTGGCATTTGTGGCATGTTGATTTCAAACCATTGTTGGGTCTTATGGTTTCCAAACCCAACCTGTAATGCATGAACATTTGCTGGGTTGTTTCAGCCCAAAATGAGTAAAATATGGAAAATTCTTGGTTTATTTACCCAAATGGTTGGTTTTGGCCATATTTGACCCAACCATGGGTTAAAAGTCAACAATCTATTATACACTGCAGGGTAGTACTATGCTTCTCTACAAAGGCAAAGTGAACAAAATTCACATTTTGTCAACATTGAGACCTGAAATGTTGTTTGTGACATCGGTTCTGTCTTTTGCCCAGTATCCTGGTTAAAGTTTGTTCTGTTTTAGAAAAACAAAAGTGTCAGAATTTTTCTTAGTTGTCGTGCTTGCATTAAACTGCAAATTGTGGGGCAGTATGCACTGTACAAGTGGAATAAGCCCATGCATCTTCCAAGTTTCTATGATATTCTTGTCTTTAGATGTGACTCGGATCCCTCTGTGTGATATTTCCACCTTTTATATTAATTCAACTTGGTACCTTAATGTTAACTATTTAGGCTCTTAGTATAATTCTCTTTTCATGGGTACAAAAGAGTCAGCCAATAGTGATACAACACAAATTTCAACATAAGAATGGAGCACATGTATTTGACACTTTTTTAACTCTACACTGAATAAAATATCATATCATTATATGTGCTAAATATAATATATTTAGTAATATATATGAGGAGATAATATGTTTAAACCAAGCAAAATTCTGCAAATAGGGTCAGAAAAATAAACTAAATTTATAAATCCAGAATTTAGTAACTAATTCAAGTTGCCTTTCCTACCCCATTTTTGGCTTGATTTATGTTTCTTTTTATTCATTAAGCAGACTTTTTATCCAAAGAGTCTTACAAATGAGGTAAACAATACAAGCAATTTGTACAACACAAGGCAACAATACACACATAAGTGCAATAACACTGGTCCTGGTTACACTACAAGAGTATTAAAGCTAAGTGCGGCCTATACTTTTCTTTCATAAGGATAGAAAGAGAATAGGATAGAAGTTATAGCTATTAGTAATAATGGGCCAGGTGTTGACCTTTAGAGTGCTTTCAGCTGATTCTTTAGGCAACACTTGGGTAAATGCGGTTGAGAGTTGTTCTATCACTATAATCAATAGATACATTGTTTTAAGATAAAACTATTTAGTGTTCTTAATATCTTATCTTAATACCTAAAGATTCTTAATATCCACATTGTTATATTGTTAAACAATACCTTTCTTGTCAATTAAAAATATCTTGATTTAAGAATTTATGACATGATAAAAATATAGTCACTGTATACTGTATAGAAACAGGTGATGTTACTTAATGGAGCATTCTGTAGTATTATATGAATGATGAAGAAGTAGCAGCACATGATTTTACAGTGAAGATGGCCTATCTTCCGTCACTGCAGCCTTGTCTGTTTATTGAAAACAAGTGGAAGCTGGACACAATGGGGAAACTAATCAAGCTCAGAGAAGCAGAGACCAGAGGAGCGCGTAACTAAACCCATCTGCTAAATGGGATCCAGGTGTGGGTATGTGGAGAGAGAGAGAGAGAGGAGAGAGAGAGAGAGAGAGAGAGAGAGAGAGAGAGAGAGAGAGAGAGAGAGAGAGAGAGAGAGAGAGAGAGAGAGAGAGAGAGAGAGAGAGAGAGAGAGAGAGAGAGAGAGAGAGAGAGAGAGAGAGAGAGAGAGAGAGAGGGAGAAAGAGAGGGAGAGAGAGAGGGAGAGAGTTTTCCCATGGACAGAGGAAAGAGACAGTGATGGAGACGGAATTAAGTATAGGGAGCTGGCTTATTTTAGGAACTCTGCCCGCTGGTGACGAATGTCAATACTTGAGGGCCATATTGCTCTCCTTCCCATACACACATTTGAGTTGAATGGCATTTTGTAACCCTACTGATCAAAGAACAGCTTAAAGCCCCACGGGCTCAGGAGCCAGCAGAAAGTCCGCTGGATAGTAAGAGAGAGAGACAGCGCCAGAGGCAGACAAAGATCATGCCAGCGTTTAATCACACGCTTGACAGCAGACATGGTACAACACAGAAACCGAGAACAGACAGAGATGGAAAGAGAGAAAGAAAAAGACTAAACAGCCTGAGTGAAAACGGACCTGTGGCTGCGTTGTGGAATGACATTTCTGTGGAGTTTTACGAGGATTTTGTTTACCTTGATGTTGTCTTCTACTTCCATGTGTCCCAAGATCTTTCCATTGATGCTAAACACACAGAAGTGTCCTTTGTCGTAATAAATGATGCAGTGACCCTCAGTGGAGGCCAGAACCAGTCGTGGCAACACACATCCATCCGGACCATCCAGAGTCCTCAGCAGATCACCGTTCATGGAGTGGATGAGACAGGGACCCTCTGTTCACAAACATACATTTAATATGCATTTCTAAGACATCAATAGACTCATACTCTAAGATATAAACTACAGATAGATACACTTTCAGCAGTTAACAACTACAGACCTAATAAAGAGTGTGTGTAAGTGTGGTTACCTCTGCAGCCACTGATGACCAGTCCCAGCTCTGCACACACGCTTGCACACGTCACCTCACAGTCATGACCTGTCAGGATCGCTCGGGGAGTCACAAACTCTGCTGGAGGTGCAAAAAACACAAGGAGGGTTTCTTTATTCCCACTTGTTTCAAGTCTAATGATATTTCTATTCCCTTACCCTAAAACACAAATCTCTAGATTTGAGTGTTAACATTTGATTAATAAAGTATATAATCCCTTTTAGAATTTTATATTTATTTTATTATTACATTGAAGTATCCTTTTAACAATACTGTAAATACAACCTACACACATTTTCTTCTCATATTTTTAGCATTTTCCAGATACAGCAAGTTGTCAAAAAATATACATTCCGAGTAGAATCTGGAACATTTGGGATTTATTTAACGTTCCTCCTTGTTAGTTTATATATTATTTTATAAAGCAAAGAAAGAAAGAAACAAACAGACAAACAAACAAAGGAACAATGATAAAAGTTTTTACTACCCTGATTCCTAATACTGTATGATGTTATCAAAACTCTCAGTGAAAGGTTTTATGTTTTGTAAACTGATGTAAATTGTATTGTATTGTTTTATTTATATATCTTATTTTAACATTAACTTATATCCTAATTCATTCAATAATATCATGGTGTAAGTTTCAACATAAATAATTTTTTAGGTGTAACATTTTAGCATTAAATATTGGGGTTTATGCCGTGTAAAACAATATAAGCCCTTCAAGACAATAATTTTAGAAAGTTTTCATCTAAAAATTACGTATAATTATATAATTAAGTTTAGACATTAAAATAGAGAAAATTGTGGATATAATTTCATTCTGTGGATTATCCAATGAAGGGAACTATACCATTCCCACATATATACTAGTCACACATTTAATACCAACACACACACACACACACACACACACACACACACACACACACACACACACACACACACACACACACACACACACACACACACACACACACACACACACACACACACACACACACACACACACACACACAATGTATAGGTTTCATTAGGTGGTAAACTTCCTCAATGTCTCAGATTTGAGTTATATTCTACAACTCTGGGGATTAAAGCCTGATGTCAGATTGTGCCCTGAAAAGATCAATAAAACTGATATATAGGTGTATCGTTTAACCTTCTTTGCCATGGGCCACCATTTGGTTCACATTAGGACAACATCTGATTACAATCTAATACCTATATACTGTACACTATTTATCTGAACTGCATATATGCACTAGAGAGCAACATTAATCTATAGAGAGAACGTGAAAGAAAAAGAGTGTGATTAAATACATAAACATCTTACAAGCCAATTGAGCACTAATATTTGCAACAGGAAGAGCATGACACCGAATTAGCTGTGTGAATCAAGCTTCATGAGTGTTTTCTGGATAATTCGGTCAGTAGATGGCAGTGTGGTCAATAGAATCAAAGGACAGTATCAGCATCTGTATTTTCCATTCAAATATTCTATTATCTATGACTATTAATATAAAATAGCAGGTGGAAAAGATGATTTTAGAAGAATAAAAAATAATAAATTATTGCTAAGTATGCTTCATACAAAAACTATATCAAGCAATGATTGTTTTAGCCTCCATAATAAATTTAATATAAATAAGATATTGTATTTTTATGTACATATAAAATGTTGAGTTTGTTATAGAAATTTCCACTATATTACCAGCACTTAAATGGTATTTTACCATTTTTTGACATTTCTGATTTTTTATTTTTCAAGGTTTATCAAGGCAGTGTCAACATTTTCTGATTTGTAAATTTGATAACTTTCATCTTATCAAGCCGCTGTAATAACCTGAATTATATACATTGATAAACTAGGCTAAAGGCAATCTAATTCTTAGAAAACAAGCATTTAAGTTTAAGTTTTTCGTTAAGATATGACTTATCTATTTCACTTACTCAGTCAAAATTAACGACATCATTGTTATATTCTCACATATATATTCTTACATTATGTAAAAATGATTTTTGTATAAAAGGTAAACCACAAAAAAAAATGTGCGTCAGCTGTTCTTATATAACATCCCACTGTAAAGAAACATTTACTTTATTAACATATCGGTGACTTAATATATGTAAAATCTTACATGTATTAAGTCACTGATATAATGATAAAATACATGTTTTCAGAGGGATGTTACATAATATATCTATTATACAGTTTTACTTTATTTGAACGGATTATCAGAAAGCACAAAAAAGTCCAACAAAACCAGAAGGTTAGGATATTAACATTGCACAAAGTGCACCACCAGTCGTATAAATATAAAAATTAAGTTAAAAGTCCTGAACTTCAAGCACTTAAGGTTCTAATGTCCCTAACATTGACCATCCACGCACCGTCATATTAACATCTACAGACACTTATTAACCAAATCACAATTAGTCATAAATCCTGTCCCATTTTGTAAAAGAACACTTAGCAGCATCCAAAACCACTAAATTAGCACTCAGAGAGTTTTGTGTTTGCGTGTGCGAAGTGCTTTGATCAGAATCGTGGCCATATGGTTAGTGCGATCAGGGGAAGCCTGTGGCATTTTTCACTTTTATTGAACGTTCCTTCACTCTCTCAGATAGATGGGACTGAACTCTCCTGAGCCTGGGACCTCCGAGTCACATTTACTGTCTCCCTCTGTGGCCCTCCGACCTCCACTTTCACTCTCACACACACAGGCAGGCCCATTCCATTTATGGTGTGATACTAGCCTGAAACTCAATCTTCTTAACAGAGCCCTGCTGTGGTCAGATGAAACTAGTTGTAGCTTCTGAAAGAAAGCTGTGAACCATTACACCGTGTGTGTGTGTGTGTGTGTGTGTGTGTGTGTGTGTGTGTGTGTGTGTGTGTGTGTGAACGGTGAGGTTTTAATTCCATTGATATCGTCACATGAAAGATTTTCTAATGTCTATAAGCGCTGGAATGGGGTTTCGGCTCTGGACATTACCCTGATCTTGACCACTTGGTGTGAGGAATTCTGAGCCCTGATGCTAATGAAACCACACATGTATGTCGATGAATGTATCAAACTTACTTCCATGGTTCTCTCCGATGCTGCTGTGTTTGCCGTTCCAGTACCAGAGCAAGAGCGTGGCGTCTCTGGAGCCAGAGAGCATGTAACAGTCTCCCCCGATGTAAGACTCGGAGCGGGCCAGGCACGTGACGACATCAAGATGGCCGAACACAATCTGGGTTAGTTTACCTGAAAACACATTCAAACATTTTTATTTCTTAAATCTTTGTTTAACACGGAGACAAATATACTTTCTAAATCAGTATTTTAATGAGAAAAAAAAAACAATTTATTCTTCCTGGGCACGTAAGCGCTTAAATCTATTGAAATTCCAGTTACACGTCTGTGACTTGCATTCTGAGCCTCATCCTCTGGTAAGAAGGAGCTATCTGAGCCCTGGAGCAATAGAGTTGTAATGCAGTCTGTGGGCTCATTTGTGACTTTTGACCCTTTCTTTTGTGTGCCGCAGTGGAGGCTGCGGTTCCCCGGACACCAAGACGGTGGAGGGGTCAGCGAGGTTACCTGTATCAGTGGAGTAGACGCGGAAACTTTGGTCCCAGAAGCCGCACAGTAGAATGAAGCGGTTGTCAGCCGTGATGACGAAACACTGAGCATTAACTTGGATACTCTGATCTAACAGATCGGAAATCTGCCTCCTGTGAGTACCCACGTTATTGGCTGTGAACAAGAAAATTAAGAAAAGGATTAAAAAACATGGCGCAGTATAAACATAATGTAAACTAGAAAATTGTGTGCATAAGAAGACATTAGCAGAGAGATATATGTGTAAAAAGAAACAGCCTTGATTAGCATCCATTTTAATGTCAAGTGAGTGAATATCTCACAGCTTCTTAAGGGATTAAAAGATGTTTAACCATTACTTTGAGAAAAATCTTTGTCTTTTGTCAATAATCCTGCTTTTCTGTGAATGTGTGATTATGTTAATTAATACATGAATAAGCACAAAAACTGAAATTATCATTAAGATCAGAGTAAAACCCTTAACATTACACTTTTCTTACATGTATGACAGAGTGTGCATATGAGAAAGATAGAGATATCAGGTGTGTGAGGCCCAGACACGCTCATGACACACACCAGCAATGCGTCTGTAGCTGACCAGAGCAGACAGATTATCAACAGCACAGTCATGCAAAATTTACTGTGTTTAAACATGGGAGCTGTGAGGAATGCAGTTCATATAAATACATACATCACATTTTGAAGTGAGAAAAGAAAATGAGCTATGAAAGATTCTCCCACACATAGAGATGGAGTAGAGATTCATGTTTCTGATACAGCGCTGCAAAATTTTCAAATTCAAACATGTAAACACTGCTTTTCAAAGGTTAATGACGAAACCAAGACAGCAGTTTGTTATACAGTGGGGTCAACAAAAAAATTTATTCCTATTACAATTAATATGCACAACATATTATTCTATGTTATACCTTTTTCTTTTTTACGACGGATTTAACATGCAATTTATCTGTACTTTAAAAATAACAGTGATACTTTTAACACAACTTTTGTTGTCCCTTTTATTAATTTCATACAAAATCATAACAAAATGACTTTTCCTTGACTCGAACGAAATAACCTCTCACTTTTTTTTCCATTAAAATATTATTTCCTTTCTTTCCTAACAGGATTGGTATTGCCTTGTGTATCTTGGTAACTTCTTGTGGCACTTTTTACCTTTTGTTATCATTGTGATTTACCACTTTTACTGTCACCTTGATTCTCTGTAAGTCGTTTTGGATAAAAGCATCTGTTAAATGCCTAAATGTATTGTATAGTACTTTTGTAATTTAACTTTAAAGTCATTTTCTTTATTAGGTGTAAATGATTTTTAATAAATGCATATGTACATGTATACATTTAAGAAAAATATACCATTTCATAATTGTTTATATAAAATAATAATTATTTATTATTATTAATATGCAAACTAAATATATCATATAAACCCAAACTTTTATTTTGGATTACTTCAAAACATTCAATTCATATTTTTTAGTGTTTCTCGTTTTAACTATACTAAAGGTAAAAACATAGTCATAGAGTACAAATAATTGGACTATATTAGATAAATGCACTTCATCTCTGTAAATAGCTCAGTATTATCACGTCAAGACTGAAACAATGTACAAGGCATGTAAAGCCTTGCACTGACCATGAGTTTGACTTAGAAGACTGACTCACGCACCGTTTATGGCTGAACCTTAATTCAACAAAATGAACAGATTGTGAGTTTTTCTGTAACACCAGGGATACCCCATTTTTATTGTCTCTACTTTAAACGTTTTCGTAACAAGAGAAATTTCAGCCATATGTAATCGCACATTCTCTTCTCTTTCTCATCAACAGGTGGGAGGAATGAGAGGACGACATATTGTCCTGACAGCGCGTGCCACGCGGCTTCAATCAGACATTATTACACCATTCATATTCATTCAGTCTGACAGGACAGAGAGAGAGAGAGCTGATGATGTACAGGCTAAGCCACAGCTCATTGCTTTCCAATTTGAATGCAAATGCTGATCTCGAGCTGAATAGCGGCCGGGTGAAAAACAGCACTCATGTCCTCCCAAGGGCTGGGCCCTTACAATTACAACAGCCAATCACAAATCACACAATCAATGATTGACAACCCCCTCACCTATAAGAGGATCAATCTCCACCGGTAACTGGTACTGCTGGTCCTGGACAGAGCCCTGGTGACCTTAGAAGGATACAAAAAGAGAGTGAATGATAAATAGATTTAATATGGTGAAGCCTAAATGTGTTTATTTATAGAAGCCACTGTACAGAATTACCAGCGGAGTAATAACAACAAACAAGGGCAAAGAAGCAGCTCATCTGTTCTGTATTAACTGAATTTTACTGTGAATCAATGGAGTGAGGGATAGTTATCCAAAACCAATTTACTGATTTAGCTTTTAAAACATTTCTTCATGGTTCTGAGTCCAAACAATAGAAGCCAATGGGGCTAACCTTTTGTGGATACCAAAATTCTTTTAAATATTTTCCCTTATTTGGCAGAATGTTTTTTAAATAGGCTCAGTATTTTCTTTAAACACGTTCACATTTCAAACATATTAATTTGACCATCTCCAAACTCTGAGTTCAAAATCTGAATAAATTTATTAAAGAGAAATAGAAAGTGAACGGCTAATAGCACTATCTAGTTAGACTGATCTTAAATAAATAAAAAGGATAAGCTGATAACTGGAGGTGGACAGGAAGTTATTTTCAAGTCAGAGGAAGTGTCACATTTGATGATTATCCACATACAATTTATATGGAATAAACTCAGAACCACTGAGGCTTACATCTATCTGATATGTTGGTGATCAAATACTAGCTAGCAACACATGTTGTAATTTAACTATTCATGACCATATGAGTCATCATACTGCACTGTCTCTCTTACCAGTGAGGCCGTGCCACTTGTTTACAGCGAAAAGCCGGTTGGCGGTGACTGTAATGACGGCGGAGCTAGTGAGTCCTGGCTGCGTGTTGGCGGCCACATGTGTGACAGGTGAGTTAGATGGGAACTTGAGCACCATGATGACGTCCTGCTGCATCTGCTCTGTGAACATCAGTGGAGTCTGTAGAAGAAGATACTGTTGAGTCCATGAGGCACCATCAGCAGGGAGTGAAGAAACGCAGAGGAAGAGAGATGGTGAGAGAAAGAGAGAGAGAGAGGGGGGGGGGGGGGGGGGGGGAGGGAGAGGGAGAGGGAGAGAGAGAGAGAGAGAGAGAGAGAGAGAGAGAGAGAGAGAGAGAGAGAGAGAGAGAGAGAGAGAGAGAGAGAGAGAGAGAGAGAGAGAGAAGAAAAGCAGGAAAAGAGGATATTAGGCAGCGATAGAAAGAAGAGTGCAGAAAAGTTGATAAGCTGACGCAGAAGCTGAAATTAACCATCAACTAACCAATATGTGAGACATGTTGCAGTGAATTGACTAGGGCTATTTCATTCAGATTTTTTTGGATAATTCTGATTCCAATTTCTGGTTTTGGCATCTATTGAATCAATTACAAGAATTTGTTTTTAACTCCATCTTGTATAGTGAGCATCATTACTGTACCCTATTTAAAAATATTTATATTTATATCCTTAAATATAACCCTCCAAATATCAAACCATTGAGAATTTTATAAATGTTTGATTTAGGCAAGTTTGGATACTCTGTGAAATGAGTAGTACATAAACATAGGAGAAATAGTAAGAAAAGATTTTAGCTGATTTTGAAAGTATCAAAGCGTTCCTTTAGGCTGCCAAAGAATATTCCAAACTCCATTAGTAATATAATTTGCTTTGCCTGCCTTTCAGTCTATATCCCAGCAAATGAAGAGAAGCTAAAGAACTTGCACGTACACACACATGTACATGCACACACTTACACTGCTGTCTGATTACTCGGCAGCAAAGTCATCCAACCATCAAGTTGACTTCCTCACTCAGGCAGAGCTATGTGTGTAAAGGCAGGAGATCAGAGGTAGGCAGCTGCACTGTCACTCTCTACGAGCGACCTGATCAGACGCTGCTTTGTAATGCTATTCATAAATGCATGGATTAATCAGATTAAAAATCTGTCTACCTTAGAACAACACAATAAAAATAGAACAGCTAATTACAAGCTTCTTTTTGTTGTAGATGTCTTGGTATCAAACATCACCAGTGAACTCTTATTTTAATCCAGTCTAACTGTGTTTTACATCAAATCTTTAGTGTATGTGTGTGCATGTGAGCTTTTAAGACACTATATGGAGACACAGAGCTAATGGGTGTGTCTGCAGTAAATTAGACAGGCAGCTAGTACCTCTTAAACAGTGTTCAGCCTGTGAGTGCCATTAAACAGAGGATCTATTCTTATTAACCTCCAAGAGATATGGTGGATAGATAGGGAAAGACCGGGAAAAACAACTTTGTGCGTATGAACCAGTTATAAGACAGAATGTAATGTGATTGTTATTTTAAAAAGAGATAGTGAGATAGCCGGTCACCACATTTCTTTTAAAATGCTGCTTGTCGTTTTGAAATGTTTAAATTTAACAAAAGAGCATTATGTTGTTTTATGATAAAGAAATAGAATAACGTTAGAAAAAGAACCTATTTGAAGCCAATACCTTTGACAGGTTTCCCAAATAGTTGTAAAAATATAGCTGCAAGCAGCATTTATGGGTCTGCCCCTTCAATGGTTTCTGCAATAACCTGATTCGGAGGATGCGCCAAATTCAAATGGAGGAAAGAAATTTATACACAGAATGGAAAACATGAAAACTGCTATTGTTGCGGATTATATGATTTTTCAAATCCAAGATATAAACAGACAATCATCACTTTTGTTTGACAGAACCTTATAATATAAAGAGAAGGGAATTTTCTGACGAACTTAAATATTTCCCTGCCATCAGGGCAGTAGACATCAACAACTTTTTTGACCTCCAGACATTTTTCTCCATACACACAAACATCCCAAGTCTCCCAAATTTGGATATTGGCTCCCTGATATCGGCAGATTGGATAAAATGTCCTGAAATTTAGATCAAGCGAGCAAGAACCTGCATGGGAGACATAATTGCAGCTTATTGCAATTCCATGGCAAGGTAAGTTATTTACGAAGCACGTATTTACACTGTGTTGTTACTTTTAGTATCTGCTTTTAAATATCATAATATGTAAACCCACAATAAAATAAGGATGCTATTATATTAAAAAATAAAATTCGTCGTATACACCTCAAAACGTGCATTTGTTTTACTTTCTCGTTATGATTCCTACAGAGAAAAGTCACATCCTGCCCTCCTGCTGCATTTTGTGCCCAGACAGTGACGTCATGTGCAAACAACATATGGGACAAAGCTCAAAATAAACTAAGAAAATCATAACACATTTATTTCAACATACTAAATTGCAGAGAAGATACATCCTTAAATAAAAAAATTTTACGCTCCCTTTTTGAAGAATGGATTGGCCAATCAAAAATCTTGTTACAACTTTCTAGAGCACTGCCTATTGAATATAGACACAAAATTTGTGCTAAAAGGATAACATTTGTTTTCACAACTGTCATTTATTTCAGTTGAGTCGCAGTAGAGTTCGTCTCCTACTTGGTTTGGTTTGTTTGGACAGGGGTGAATGTAACAATTGCACCCAAGTGCGCACCAAAAGCAGACGATAAAAGCTTACCGAGACCTAACTGAAGAGGAATACGCTTTCAAATGAATTTTTTTAATAGTTTAGTATTATCTTTGGAGCTAAAATGAAAGAAACAAAAGAATGAGAATAAGCAAACTAACAGATAGAATGACAAAATAATAGAGATTTTATGTAAATGAGTATCTGCTAGGGATTATCTGTCTCTTTTTACAGTGAGATTATAGACTGTGATCTTAGGCTGTGGTTTGTTGGATCATTAGGCCTTAAATTTGCCTACACTTATGAATCTAAGGAGGCATTATAATGAGGACCTTTTGGAACAGTCAGGAAACTCTGATGCCTTTAAATGCTGCCCCGTAGGGAGGGTCACAAAGTTTGTGTCAGAGCATATTACTATATCTGCATGAAGACATTCAGAGAGAATGTGTAAGAGTGTTTCTGCGCAGGTCTTAGGCAAGGGCTGTCATCGCCAACAAAACACACAGCTAATGGGGGTTTCTGGGCCATCATCCACAGCCTCTCAGTCTCTACACTAAAGACCCCATCACCCCGAGCTCTCAACTCAACCACGGGGCTCCCAGTTTTGAAACCCTTTCTCACGGTCAGGGTTTGCTGACAGAGGATAGAAAAAGAGTTGGAGGAAGGACAGCCAAGGTACAAATACAGCAGACAAAAATCGGCAAAATTTATTTACAAGCATATCTATCAGACAGTGCTTCAGATTGCTTGTCTCTGTGAAATTTAATGACAACTTTATATCAAATATTATAGTTAAAAACTATAACAGAGGAAGAACAGCTATGAACACTGAACAGACCACATTTTGATATATTTAGATCAGTGGTCACCAAAAGACATATTCTTGAAAACATATTCTCCCATTGTGTTCCCATAATCTGAATTTGTGGCTAGGTTCTTAAAACATTCAATCTTGTTTTTTCCACATTTCGTTTGTAATTAGATTATTAGATATAATAAAAAAAATGGGTTTAAATGTCTGATGTACAGAAAGCCTTGCTGATGTACAGTAGACTCAGATCATAAGAGTTGTCTGTGATCCAGTGTGCGTTTTACTCACCACCTGCATGGCAGAGCTGCGTGGGGGGTGGGGTTCGATTAGCAGCTGGCAGGGCGTCTGTCCAAAACTTCTGATTTGAGACTCCACCGCCTGAGAAAGAAAGAGAGAGAGGGTAATGGGGCTTTGGTGGCACTAATGAAGAGATATTAGACTATAAATGTCACCTTGAGACAGTGGCTAACCTGCCCTGGACTATATCAACTAATACACACTCAAAGTAATGTGTGCGTGTATGCGCGTGTGTGTGTGTGCGTGTGTGTGTGTGCGTGTGTGTGTGTGTGTGTGTGTGTTTGTGCCTGCCTGCCTGCGTGCGTGCGTGTGTGTAATATAATGATCAGAATGATGTGTGAGTTATATTCCAATTGAATTTGTATTTCCCTGTCTATTAAAGATTTTGGTCTTAATTTAAATAATCAATTATAAATATACATAATACAAACGCACACATATATATCGTGTTGAACACCAAGACAGATATTAAGAACATAACACAAACGATCGTAGTCATGTTACACCAGAGATGTTTGGTTTCCAATATTTTCTAAAATAACTTCTTTTGTGTTTAACTGAACAAAAATGTATACAGGTTTTATAAAGCTTGGGGACTGGTAAACCATGAAATAAATTTTATTTATTTTATTTTGGACTCACTTTACAACAGAAGACCCATGAAAAATATTTTGGTTGAGCATATGCCATTAAAAAAAAACACATGTTAATCCAAAAAAGCAGAGATCTCACAACATATACATGTGGTTTTGCATCTCTTCCTTGGAGTGCGAGTTTAGTATCTCTCTATTCTGCAGTGCAGTGTAGTCATGTTCAGCTGCGTGTGATGTTTGTTAGATCTGTGTGACTCTCAGATGGGATTTCCATGATTCAAGAGAGAAACCAGGCTGATCCCATGCAAAAGAAAGAGCAGAATAGCAGAAACTACCCGGTTCTCGTCTGACTGCTCTGGCTGGATTCACGAAAGCTCAAGAAAGTGAGGAGACTTCACATTTCCCTCATTGTATTTATTAAATCCTCATCTCCTTTCTTCTCCACCTCTCTCAAGCCGTCTATCAATCCATTCCGTATGTTTCTAGCTCTTATTCTGGTCTTTATCTATCTTTCTTTTTCTTATCCCTCTCGCCCGCTTTGATCTGATTCAGCCAACTCCTCTGGTAACAATAGACTCCACCGCACAAACTCTTCTTTATATAGTGTAAATCCACTAGTGATCTCATTAGAGCCATTGATGGAACACAGATGACAGACTACTGTGTCTGGAAATACCATTCTGAAGAAATGAGGTTCAGAAGAGGCCACGCAAGGGAAGACACCCCGTTTCAATTACATGATTGGTTGATTTCGATTCAAAAGCAAATTTGACACTATGTGTGGCATTGATTCTTTAATTCTCTCACGAACTTCTTTGGTGTTTGGCGAAAACCAACTTGCGTCACGTTTTAAAAATGAAGTGTATTATTTCAGGCGTTTTTCTTTGAAGCATCAGTGTCTTCTTGCATGAGGCATTTGCCTCTGTTATGTAGTTCCATACACCATTTTAAAAAGTTGATGACCAAAACAAGCAGATGAGAACTAAAGCGCAGATGTGAAAAATAAAAGGACAGACCATAAGTTTGTCTATTAAATACTTAATGAGTGGAATACATTTGTGAAAATCCTTCATAAAACTTTGTACATTAAATAGTACTTAAATCTTACACACCTTAGTATTTTCACCCGAATAAAGGATTTAAAATCAGTTTTACACATCTTATTCAGTAGCGCATCACTATGAAATATCATTTTACAGTTTCAAACAGTACTTTTCCAGTGATTTCTGTATGCACGAATGTTCGACAAAAGCCGGGGTGCCATATGTGTATCTGGTCTTACATCATCTCTATACATTGTATATTATTATATAAATTATTATGTGAAAAATATTTTTTTCTAAAAGAGCAGGGGCAATCTCTTAAAGATGATTAAAGAAATATCAAAATACTAGCAAATACAAAACATTAAAGAGATCTCTTGTTTTGTGATAAAACTATTATTAATTGTATTGTTTCAGTCCTCAACTAAACATTTATAATTTATCTTCTTGCTTCGCATCTTTCCTCATATCTGTATGAACAATCGTATTTAGTGCTTGGTATTTTAAGCCCCACCTCCCAGTGTACTCTGATTGGTCAAACCCTCTAGTCTACTGTTAATGGTCAACTTGGCTTTCAGTTAATGCATCACCACCAGTGACGAGGAAATTATTCAAGAGCCAGTATTCCTATAAAATAAAACAAATGCAGGCTGAACGCATATACTCTTGTTGATTGAGAAACAAAAGTAGGAACTTTTAAATATAAAATACCTGCTGTTTAATATATTTATGATTTATAACAATAATAACATAATATGACAGCTTTTACATTTTTACTTGTATTTAATTAAATGACACTGTGTGAAAAATTATTAGGCAAGTCACATTTTTGAGGATCAATTTTGTTATTGTAAAACTAGAGTACTCTTGGTCAATTAAATTTTTTAAAATCCTCCAATCTGAAGATTTCAGTAGTAAAATTGAAGTTTTGACTTTAATAAAAGAATATCTACTTGTACACCATTATAAGGCAACTATTAGTGTGCAGAAATATTATACTACTAAATGAAAAACAAAGATTTTCCCATCACACTTCTTTATTTTCACTGTTAAAGTGAGAATAATAAACAAGCTTAAAATTACAATAAAAAGATTTGTAAAATTATAAAAAGCCTCAGTGACCAATAGATCCACATATCTTTTCGATAACAGTCGCAAGCCTTCCATTCACGGAGTCAGTCAGTTTCTTGATCTGGTCAGAATCAACTTTTTGTGCAGCAGCAACCACTGCCTCCTAGACACTGTTAAGAGAGTTGTACTGTTCTCAATAGGGTGAAGAAGGCAGCCATTTCATTCGTTTTTGTCAGGTGGCAAAGCTGTGACATTTATACATGGCCTTTAGAGTAAACTCTCCACTATCACATGGTTTTTCATGGTTTTGCTTTTTGTTGTTTTTACAACTTTTTTAAATGTGACCTCTACAGCAACATCACAAAACAATGCTACAAAAACTTACTTCCAACAGAATCAACATTGCTGTCTATACAGATTCAAATGCGTTGCCACTTGGTTTTAACTAACAAAAATCGTATAATCTAAAAACAAGTATACTTATTGTCTAATACACTAAACACAATAATAAATAAATTAATATTAAAAACAATTTGTCTTAATGTATTGCTGTACACAGGCCACTAATGCAATTCAGCAGTGCAGCGTTTGGGTTGGCGTCAGACACAAGATGAAGGTCGAGAAGGTAGGTCCATGACATTCCGTTTAGGCTATAATGTTGATGCGTCTTGCCAGGGCACCTGACCCATCTTCATTAAATCCTCTTCTGACATTTACTACCACTGTAAAGCGATGCAGCCATGCTCAGATCAGAGCATCCAGCCAATGAGAAGAGAAGGTTATATAGGTGTTAGCCATACTAGAGGGGCCAATCTCTTTAGAATCACTAGTCCATATCTGATGAGGTCTCTTTATATTCTACACATTTAAATTATGGAAATATCCCGTATGTGTGCACACACATTCTGAGACGCACACGGTCATGCTCCAGCAGTCACCTGATTTACTCTAACCCTTGACAAGGCAATTTAGCTGTACAACAAGCTGTGACCAAATTTTCTTATTTTGCATAATGGGGTTTTCATAAATACACAGACGAGATCAGGGAAAGGTTGCTCTCTAAATATACTACTTTCAAAGGTCAGATTAGTCTAAAGACTTCAAGTGCCGATTGACTTGAAAAAAGGGCCGGGTATGTTGGTGAGTTTGTGCGCGAGCGTTTGGGTGTTTGTCTTTTTATTTCACATGTAAAGGGACCGTTGTGTGTCCACCATGTTCTTTATTGTAGTGGAAGGGCAATGACAGGAAGTAATCATCGTCTGAGTAAACATGGCCCAGTCTCCTGAGTGACCCTAATCTGCTGTGATACGTTCCACACATGCAACCAGGACTCAACATGCATCGAGATGCAATTACACACACACAGTCTGGCATCAAAAACTGTCTTCTTTGTCTGACAAAGCCCAGTCTGGCACAAAATGGTCTGCAAGTTGAAAAACCAGATCCTAGTAGTTGGTTTTGCTACAAATCCTATCTTAGAACAGCCCAACCTGCTGTTTCAAGAGAAACACAAACACATGCATAGACACACAGTATTCTAAAGCATCTAAAACATTACAACTGGCTGATTGTTAATTTAATTAATTTATTTTCACATACTAGGCCATGTAGTGGAGCAGTAGGACTTCTAGAGGGGGAAATGAAACAATATAAGACTATATCATATGTTTGTGTCTATCACTATACACTCTAAAAAATACTTAATGTTGCTTAATAAATATATTACTATATTAACTAAATAAAATCTTTCAAAACATTACATGGATGTTTTCAGTGGAACATATTAAAAAAATTTATGAAATGAAAAAAGTTTTATACAAAAAATATATATTTGTAATTTACACCTAATATATTTGATGAATTCTAATATAAATATCTATTTCCCTTTTTTTACTTGCGTATATAAAATTTGAATACTTTAAAGTTTACATTAAAAATCTCACAAATTTTTGGAGCATGACATAATTGAAGTGTCACTACATCTTTCATTACATGAAACAGTGATTAAAGTAATAATAAACTGAAAATTGACATACCTAATATTTATCGAACCTTGATTGATGCATTTAAAATGTGTGAATCTGTAGACATTAAACCACTTGTGATCAACAAATCATTGGAAAGCGTGAATGTTGCATTGGGGCAATAGGGCATTTGACAGTTCCATTAACTGTCCGAAACTTTGTCACACCAGCCTGAGGCCATAGTAACTGTTGAGCCCTGTCAGTCCTGTTCTTATGTGTGTTCTCTCTTACTCACTCACTTTTTATGCATTAGATCCTTTAAAAGCTTTTTCCAAGCGTGTTTATTACAGTGTGATAGCAGACGCGGCCTCGTGAATTTATCGATCTTCTAATGGCCTGTGGATGGCAGAGTGGCAGTCAGGCGTTAGGAATCCCATTTAACCTCTGCTTATTAAACAGGAAGTGTGCAGGGTAATGGCTGAATGAGGGAGATGACTGGGCAGATAGGCAATGAATCTGCATCAGATAGAGGGATGGAGAGATAGATAGAGGGAAGAAAGGAAGGAGCAATAAAGGGCTAAGAGGTTCACATAGATGGGAGTAAGGTGAGGTGAGTCGTTAATCAGCCTCAGTCACTGAGCATGAAGGGCAGGAAGACTAGAGCCACCCTGACCTAGCTACTGCCACAGTACACACACACCTCCGCCATCCACACTCTCACAACAGCTTCACTGTGAATGTAACCTACATGGCATAGGAAAACATCAAGCATCAGCTTAACTTAAATAACCACAAAATCATGTACGTTTACATTAATCATTGACAAAATCCGAAAAAACTCCAGTGGGTAAATAATTGTGTTCTGATTTAAAACCATATGTGTGTTTGAGAACTTTAACACAGTACAGCTGTTTTCAGATTTGCTATTTGAGATTTGAAATTATAACTATTGGATATTTTTTAATTTAGCTCTGTATTAGTTTATAAAAATTTGCCAAAAATCTTATTTCTTAGTTTCTTACATACACATGTATCAATTTTCTTTGGAAAGAAAATTCACAGCCATTGCTTTCAATAAATATGCTATTAATGGTCTAAACTACATAAATAAATCAATATTGCTCAAGTCGGTGTTTGATTGTGTTCTTTGTCAGCATTCGCATTTGTTAATGTAAAATTACACTTGTTTACAGTACAAAGTCCTTGTTCTCCCTAAGTGTGTTTTTAGTGTAACAAAAAGTATAATGGACACCATGCCAGTCTAAATAACACCAACATCCTGCCCACCTGGGATGATGTAAAGCAGATAGTTTTGAATAGTAAATCTTTTCTAGGCAAGCACTGTTGAGTGAGTTTTGAGACCTGTCTCAAAGGCAGGGTCTATAATTTCTGATAGTATATGTTGACATTCAAAATCACCAAAGCAAACACACCCTTACACTTAGCTCCGCCCCTTACATACGTCATCCGTTGCTCTCTGCTAATGTTACTTTCCACATCAAGAAATGACTTTTACTGCTGATTGGCTTTGTTTTTTGACTTAGACCCCACTAAGTTTTCAAATACATTTTTGAAAAATAATAGGCCTTGCCTTTAAGTAGGGGTTCCACAATTTTATGACTCATAGGGCTTTAGACATTTAAACATGTTGAGTTGTCATGTTTAACGTGATGCTTTGTTTAACCTCAACATCCAAAGCCTTTGGAAAGGTTCTGACAAATATTTAACCTATCATTGTTATTTGGTTACGAGTTATTCATTGGCCATTTGTTTGTAAAATTTCGTCCATGCACCAATAAGAGAGTGCAGAGGAGCAACTGTGAGGAGATTGGTCAAAAGCCCTTCTCACGGCCCATCTACGGAAGCTCGGATTGTCTTCTTTTAATGTGAGTAATCAAATACTCTCCTGAGATATCAACTACATGATTCTAGAGGTATTCAAGATTAACATAAGATTGACAGATAAATGTCTGTGATACCCCTCCTTTAAGCACATCTGTAGTGTAGTTGCAGTTTCCTAATTGTGCTTTTCTTCCACATGCTAACTCACAGTGAAAAAGAGATTTATAATAAATGACTGTGGTATAATTAGTGGTAAAGTAGGGAAATGATGTCTTCAGGCCTTGTTATTGAAAATACAGCAAATAAAAATGTTTTGTAAGTCTCTCTAAGGCTCAAACATGTATGAATTGTCTTGCGTTGGACCTTGTATAAAATAATGATTGTAAAATTGTGAGAGAGAACCCCAAAGGTATCAATTTACTTTCACGTGTTTTGCTCTGGATGTGAAAGCTGACCAACTGTCAAATCTTACATTATGCCGTGTTGTGTATTTTTATGTAACTTAGTTTTATGCAAAATTCTTCATCCAAGAAATCAATTGCTTATTGAGTATTGCATGGGTGCATTCCATATAAGTCAGTAAAGAAGTTGCATGACTGTTATGATGCTTACATGGCAGCTCTATGTTTAGACAGTAAGTAAACCACTAGAACAGAACAGGTGTGTAATAAAAGCAAACTTACCTCTCTGATCATGGGTTCAGATATGGAGCTGAGGTTTACAGCTCCCTCATTAGTTAGGTAATAGAAGACATTAAGAGCTCTGACTGCTTCTGGTCCCTGCTGCTTGTAGCCAAATATCAGATCAATCCACTGGTGCAGCTGACAGGAAACAAACTCGCTTTCCAAAGCCTATGAGAAGAAACAACATGCAAACCCAGTGTTACTGAGGCCCACGGACACAGAAACAAAATAACATCTTTGTGGATATGCTGTACTCATAAGCGCTAATGAGTCAATAAAGCCCCGCATGAGACAGATTTAGATGGATTTGTTATTTTTTAACATTATTTCACTACTCCGTAAGTTCACACAGAGCTCCTCGGAGGACACAACTAAGTAGCATAGGTAACAGAGTCTGTCAAAATGCCCTTTCAACATTCACAAATGACATACTACACACAAATTACAAGCATATGCTTCCAAGACAAAACCGCTGGTGCAAAGCGGATCGTCTTACATGAGCACAACGAGATAACTTTGCTCTTTTGTTTAGTCTCATCTCGACGTGCCGTGGGGAGTCTGAGAGCGTTGTTTTTACCCGGGCTATGATTGTTCTCTGACTGTCATAACATTGGAACACAAGCTGTTTCTCTCTTCATTAGCCACCAAAGGAGGGCCTCCGTTTATGACTGCTCATAAAAAACAGCAATTGTGTTAATTTGCTCAAAGCTGTGTGGGCACAAAGGCGTCTAAACGAGCCCAAATGAGTATGAGAAGAGCCCTGATTGTCATTGCTGCCTTGTGTCACATTAATTTCAAGACAAACATTAGACCCTGCACTTAAACTGCAATTTATATCATTTAAACGCTTACGGGAAGGGTCTTGGCATCACTCATTTAAATGTGAATCGGCTGACAGCTAATTCTACTTAATTTGCACTCCAAGCCTTCTTAATTAGAACTTTAAATCAGAAGGGCAATGAGAGATGCCGAAAAACATGACATTCACCATATGACAACAGGCTTGACAGAAAACTGGATTTTGTCTTGTACAGAGACTACTTCATGAGTGACATTAAAAAGCTGATGAACACCAAGGCTTCTGTGGTTCTGAAGGGTTAAGTGTTAATGAGATTTTGAGCTTTTGAACGTTGTTACAGGGTAGGGAGACCAAAGATATGTGTTTTGTATAGTTCTGAAGGAATTATTACTTTTATTTGATGGAATGCACAAAAAAAAAAAAACAAGACAAAAGGAAAGTAAACATGAAAAACAAAAAGCAAAAGCATTTTCGTTTATTCAGGAACCCGTAGGTGAGGAAGCTGCAATATTTCTTTTAAAGGATATTATCAAATTTTAAGGAAAACCATTCTTTTGTAAAATCTAAACTGCGTCATCTTCTTAAAACCACTGACGAAAAATGTTGGAAAATGTTTTTTCACAATTCAAATCAACTTTGAGTTCATGTTTAAACTTGGTGTAGGCTGCACCCTAAAACGAAACGAAACAACACAAAAACAAAACACATTTTAAGGTTGTCTCTGTGTTTTAATAAATGGTAAGTAAATCAGGGAATACAAATCAGCGCAAGAAAAACAAAAGCAAGTATAAACCAAACCCAAAATGCTTTGGATTAAATCAAATAAAAACAAACAAAAAAGCAAAACAAAACAATTTGGAGCATCTATTAAACAGAGATATGTGGGTTTATTTATCCACAGCTATTCTATTAAAATAACCGGATCCCCTTAATCGAAGTCTTGGGGGGGGGTTGGTTTATCTTTGGGGGGAGGTGGTTTATAACGTAAATGGGTCAACCCCTTATTGTTCCATGACTTGTCTGTTTCTAAACCTAATGCTGGGCTGATGGCCATTTAATGTGGGCCGCCATCTTGTGTCAATCAGCGAGGGAAACAAAAAGGTGGGGTCTATGTTATTGTACACCAAATCTCCAGAGGACTGCCTTTATGTTAATCAAGGTACTTGGAAATCAGGAATGAGATGGGAACCCTGCTCAGGGAGGCCTGACCTCATCAGGGATGCAGAGAGCGTTTGGTAAGGTCTCCCGAGGCTTGCATGTCACTCTGAACCTATGCTCTTTCATCAAAAGAGGAGGTAGAGATGTGTACAACATTGGATTCCTTTTTAAAAATGACTACACCACATATGTTAACCTAGAGGGCATGCGTGCATATTAAGAAAGAAGTGCCAATAAAATGCAGTGAAATGTCAGGTTAAGACGTCAGAAATGACAGAGCGCTAACTTCAAAAGATACTAACGTGGGCAGGTATTTACAGGAGTTTCAATTATTATACATAATGCACTTTTAAAAGGCCAGAATTTTCTTTTTTCTGAGAGCTAGACATTAATATTTGTAGACTTTAATAGCCATGGCAGCTTTAAAATAAAGAAATTCTAAACATAGTGCTTTCATTTTCCACAGAAATAAAAGAAACCACATTGGTTTTTGAACAACAAATTTTTCGCCACACTATTTCTTTAATTCATATATATGTACAAAAGAGGCCCAAGAGTATGTAAGATGCAGCTCATTAAGACATGCTCATATCTGGAGAACATTATTGATGTGCCAATTAGTAGAGGCAGTATGTCCCATCAAATCCGCTGGGAATCATCAGCATTATGGAAATGTGTTTTTGTGTGTGCAAGTGCTGGCGATCGTGGATGGCGGTATAAAGTGTGCTACACCAGAAAAATATACTAAATATTGTTTTAATGCTTCTATGCATGGACATTTTGCAGATGTAAAGCATAAATATATAAAGAAACTATGCATAAGCTTTGCATTTGAGCAGGGTAGAAAACAAACATGAAGCAAATGGAAGTCATTTAAGCGACATGTGAGGTTGGCAGATTCTGGTTTCGGAACTCGCAATGCTATCTCATTTTTGGCAAAGCAACATATTTTCGTGAGTTGGGCAGACTTGCGTAACGGTGCCTTCCAGAGAAGCTGGCAGATGTTAAGTTCATTGACATGGGGAGAGCTGTCTGGGTCTGTTCTGTTCTCTCTCTCCATAGGAACCTCAAGCTGGGAGATTGTCTGAAAATTATGGGAAAGTCATTTTTGTAAAAGCTAGATTTTTTCAAATTTTGGTTTTATAGCTCGCTCAAACACAAAACAGCATCTTGACTGGGGAAGAACAAAAAGATATTTCGTTTTCCCCCTTTTTTATGATTATGACTAGATTTCCAGGCGCAGAGAATACCGGCAGTACTGTAGGACACTAATGATACTTTCAAACATGTTTTTTTACGAGACAAGATCTCTCTTTATGGCTTTCATTGACTGTTTCCCTGTCTTTAGCAGCCCTTTAAAAACATTTTAAGGACTTAGAGGTAACCTGTCTGTGGTCATGTTAAAATGCCACATAACAAATCAATCTGGCTGTTTTGCATTTGAATGTGAATCTGTCGAAAGCTGTAGACGAAGATGGTGAACACATGGGCAGGCGGGAATATTTGATTGGCAGCTTGACTACGCAGTATTGATTAAAAGAGATTGCGGTGACATGCATCGTGGATGTGGTGTGTGTGCGACAAGTCGACATTGAGATTTCGACACATTGACATAGAAAATACAAATAGAGTACAATGATCTGTAAAACACATACATTTTGCCTTTTCATTTTAAGCTAGTAGAGGGTTGAATAAACTCAACATAAGGATCCAAAGAAAAGTGCAAACACTCCACTGGTATAAAGATTATTTTGTAGGAAAGATTATTGTAATTCTGTGTTCACAGTAAATGCAAAATAGGCTAATTGCAAGAGTAAATTACATACAAAGTCAATGCAAAGACCCGAATAGACGCGGATTTACAGCAGATGATGTGAATTATGTGAATTCGGGAGTACGATCAACATACTTTCGCTGAGCACGGTTTATGTCATTTGGATTGTCCGCCGGGTAGTAGAGCTTATTAACCCTTACTCTTTGAATGATTTCGAAACGTTCAATACACAGCATTTATACGTTGTAAAGCACTTTCCCAGCCAGTAATAAAGAGTGTTGAACACGATTTTCTTTGTTGTGAACACAGCATAAGACTGTACTATATTACACAGTTCTGAAATACTTGATACTGATTGGCTAATCTCAGGATTCTGCACTCCAATAGGAATATGAAGACAATATTTTTGATCAGTTCACAGAACATTATCTTTTATTTTGTCTTCTGATGACATCAAAAAAGAATACAGCTTGTTAACTGCTCTCTGTCTTTTTTTACAAGATAAAAAAATTCTCAGGCAAATCTTTGCAAACTCAGGAAAGTCAAAGATCAGCCTGTAATCAGAAGTAGCAGTGCAGCCCCCCAATCCCAGAATGCATCTGACAGAGGTTCTGTAGAGAGAATTATTTGGATAGCTGTTCAGAAGTGGTAGGGCCTCTCAGATGACTGTGATTCACTCCAGTCTGAGTATAAGATTAACATGTGTGCGTGAGTGTGTATGTCCACAACACACAAAGAATGATTAGAATAGATGGCCATGCTAATTAACTTCCACTCTGAGCTCCTTAAGTCTATAGAAAGTGACTGATCAGGTAATGATGTATTCCCTGAGAATGAGTGTGCAGGAGAGCATATGGGTGTATGTGGTTTCTTTTACAATTTCATTTATACCCTTAATGTAAACATGACAAAATATAATAAAACATTTGGTGGATTATACCCAGTTTACCAGGTAATTAAAAAATATACATACATGATTCAAGCTTTACATTCCGAATTTACATTTAATCAGTAATTCTAGATGCATTGTGGCAGTTCTAATCTGTTGGCTAATGAAACCTCAGGATTGACATAGTTATCCAACAGCAATGAAATGACTGACAGCGTGACAAGACTGATAAAACAACGTTTACATTGCTTCAAAGTAAAAAATAATCTTGTTGTCTTTGCAATATTTGAAGTCTGAAAACTACATTGACCGGTTTCTCTATTTTTATTTTCTGCTACTAGTTACAAAAAAGAAATATGGGATGCGATGAGCAAAAATGTAAATCTGTGTGCATGTTCAAAGATGCAAAATTTCAGATGTAACTTTCTATAAGCTACACTAGGGTAGCAAACAATCAACATTTGAACATTTATGTCCTAAAATAAAGAAAAAAGGAAATGTGACCTACCACAACCTTGATCAACATGAATTAAATACATAAAAAAAGAAAGCTTGTAGTAGCTGTGCAATATAATAATCAATCCTCTTACTAGTGGATCATAACCTAAGAAATCCAACATTAGGGCAATAGCACTTATGATATCTTTATCTGTCTATTATAGCTGGGGTACATAAAGGTGACCCTGAGAATCCCCAGAAGTTTAGCGGAGAGTCATACGAGGGAGCAGTAAATTAAGATGCTCTGATGTTGGTGTGAATGTTGATATCGGGGGTCACTGATTTCCATGATGGATGTCCTAAACTTGTCGTCCTTGTCAGAGGTTGGTTTAAAAAGCAGACAGGGTGAGAAAGTGATTGTGTGTGCGTGTGTGTGCAAGGCCAATATCTGCACCTATCCTGAAAATTAATTTTGTCATTTATTCACAGTGTATGCTTCAGTGAAAGTCTGCGAAGGAGAGATCCAAGGCTATTTCTACCGTTTTCCTTTTTCCTTCCGTGCCTCAACAAACAGGCAAGTGCAAATGAGCCTCAACAGGCTTTATAAGACCAAACTTTCAAATCCCATGTGTCTATGAGCAGCAGTGGATAGACAGTTTTTCTCAGGTTTCGTTCAATTCCCTGTTTCGTGACATCACAGATGTGCAGAGGTCATCTTGAAACAGCTCATGACAACACTACAGGATGCTGTGCAGACATATGCATTCCATATCGAAGGCTTAAATAGTAATCCAACTAAATATGGTGCAAGCAAAAGGAATGTAATTTAAAAGATGAAGAGCATGAATAATCTTAAAGTTTTTATTTTTATGGGCTCTGGCCTTCTATAGCACTACATGAAATTAAGAGACTATTTGCTTTTTAAATTTTTTAAACTCTAAACCACTTTAATAAAACATTTTTCATGTAATGTCTTTATCTTCTGATATTCTTTATTTCTACTAAAAATATCTACTTTTGTAAAATTGTGTGTATATGCAAGTAAAAAAATGCATTTCTGATTAACTTAAATATTAACTTTAATAAACCAAATATTTGGGATGTATACTTCAAATATGTTTTTTTTAAATAAATACTAACAAATATTTTTTTCAATAAAGAAAATTAAAAAATATTTTTACATTTTAGAACAATTAACTGTTGGAGTTTGAATCAATACTTTAATTATTTATATATAATATATAATATATATTTTCATTATTTTTGTGATATTTACTAAGCTAAATAAATTAATTCTTTACAGTGTATGAAAATGCTTCTAAATATTTCAAAATAAACAACTTTCCAAACATTTTCCCCATTTTGATCCACACCATTGGTTGTGCAGATGTTGCTTCATCAATTCACCTAAACAAAGCCAGTTGCACATGGAAATCAACCTTAAATTCTAAATATAAATACACTAAGCTGGGAAAAAAAAATTAACACTGGAAAAACAACCCCACAAGCTCACTAAGTTCCATATGTCCAAGCTAATGTATCAGCCTCAAGAACTCTATAGCATGTGGAAAGTGATTTTCAGACAGTATGGTATAAAAGCACAGTCCATGCCAGCCATTCTCAACCCATAGACCACTGACCAAGTGTGGCTGGTTTGCAACAAGCTGTGCCATTCAAAGATAACATTTCATTTTCCCTTTAATTTAACAAATAAAGGAGGATTAAACTTGCATGAAAATTAACCTATACTGGTCATGAAAAACCATTTACGATTATTAGATTAACTCCTTTTCCACTACTGAATGGCGTGCATGTCACATGACAGTCAATGTAAAGTCAGTCAGAAGGAAAAGTAAATAAAAACGTACGTTTTAGAGATTTCAATCAACTTAAGTTAGCTGGACATTTTATTAGAAAGCCTTTCACTTTAGCGGTGGAAAATACAGGGACCTGGTAACAACCTTTCATTTTCCCCACTATTTACTATGGGGCAATTAACAGATGTTTAAGCAAGATGGGAAAGACCTATAAAAAGAATTACGCTACCTTAGTTAGAGAAATGTGAAACTTTCCCTGGGCACCATTTGAAAAGTAAAATTTTCTACATCTGTGAACACACCTTTAAAATGTGATGATCAATGCAAGGAAATAATTCTTTGCCTTTGAGTTTTCTTGTTCTTGTAAGGCCTCCTTTAAGTTTTCACACACAACAGCATTACAGCAAAATTGAAATGTTGTTTTCGAAACAAATACCTCCCTTCTTGTTTGCTTATTAATTTGAATATTCTTTATTATGTTTTCTGTTCCATTCAGAGTGCTGACTATCAGCTTTAATCACATTTTACACAATTCAGATTGTTTCCATAAACCATACAAAATACAGTACAGTTCATAGATACACTCTGTGACTGGTTTACCCAGAAAAAATAACAATATTTTACATGGTTGGTGTTGGTGACACCGTAAGCAAGATGACATTTCTTTGTCCCAGTAGGATTTGCCTTTAGCCCTTAATACAGTCTTATTGTGGAAATATGTTGACTAATAAGGACATTGTAAATAACTATAATCCAATACTGGTCTAGAAGAAAAGATACTGCTTCACATAAACCCTGTAGAGTCAAATCCCTATTCTGTATAACATTTCAGTGTTACCTTATTTTGGAATTTTTAAAATGCCATCTAAAATCTTACCTTACTGAGTAAAAGAGTAAAAGGTAACACTTTACATTGGCAATTTTAGCACATGTTCAACATGGAAGCCAAAAACTGTGGAGCAAAAAATATGTTTAGAAATACCCTTTTAATACACAGTTTCCTAACAAAGGTTAAGAACATTTGCATTTAAATACCCATCAATAATTTATGAGTTACATTTTTGACTGTAAATTTCTCTACTCTTTACATGTTTGCCATTTTAACCATAATTAGGGTAAATAATTATTAATAAACTTCTATGACATTACATTATGCAGATTCTGGGAGATTGAGACAACCCATTCCTTTTGAGAATGTTACCCTGGAGAGGAACTGGGTTGACTTTCTTAAATATGAAAAAAACTTTACAAAAATGTAAAAGTGTTTTCGAGGAAAGGTTGTTTTCTTTAAGAAAATAAGTGGTAAGGATTTGTCGTGGTGCCTAAATATAAAAAAATAAATGCATACAAGGACATTAGATTATAGAATTAAACATACAATAAAAAAACTAAATCATTGGAAACCGGAAGTGCTTGTGGACTAGTGTTTACATGCAAAGTGGTCTATTAGAGCCGCTGGTCTACACCTACAGTAAAGGTAATGTACAGTATTCATATAAGCGTCTGTATGAGCTGAGAGGCATGAAAACACGGCTGTAGTTGTACTTGTTTGAACAAAAAGAATGCATGAGGAGATGAGAGGAGAATGCAAACATTGATGACCTCTGACATCACAGACGTCTGTGGCCCTCTCATGGAGACATGCAGCCTGAAGACGGGCTGTGGGAAACCGAGAAGCTGTGTGCTGTAAGACATGACACAGACTCTTCTTCACAGTTTAGATAACGTCAGCAGCTCCATGCGTAGTATGTCGACACCCACAAGTACTGTTTTTTTTTTCTTCATAAATATGATCATGTGACTTCACCATTAGAATATTATGTTCCCACATAAGGCCAGAATCCTTTACGGACTTGCTCTGATTCCCAGCACACTTAACTAAGTGCAAAAAGCTGTCAACATATAAAACTGACAAAGCTCAGAACTCAGCGTTCACGGGTGTACGCCGGGTCCTGAGCGTGTTTTTTCTCAACTTAAACGGACACTTGTCTCTCAACAAAGCGCAAGACCGATTTAATGGCGATTCTCTTATTGGTCACAGCTGGAGAAGTCTCCATTGCAATCCAAGACCATCAAAAGCACTGTTAAAGACTTGACTGTTCGTTCCAGAAATGCCACAGTGCGGTACTACATGCACTGCTGTCCAAACAGTTACCTAATAGAAATACTTTACAATACTGCTCTTGTGCTTCTTCTGTCCTGGAAGCCGTAACTGTCTTTCTGTATTACACAACCTTGAAGCACTGGATAAATATGGATTCATATTTTAAAGCTAAAGTGTGTCATTTATAATGACAATATATATTTTCTGAGGTATGTTCTCCAATAAAAACTTAATAAAGACAGAAACCCATAAATAAAGCACTGCTAGATTGATGGAACCTCAATTGTTGTGTTTTGATCCATTGGTTACTGGGTCTAAATCGACAATATGACTGGAATAATATGACTGTGACATAGGAGAAACTTTCTTTTTAAATCAGTTCTTAAAGAAGGTTACGATTTTTGTTTGATGGCAATGCTTTATTTACAAATGTTTGTGCGGGAACATGTGGCTACTATCCCTTCCTCTGTTCAGGTCATGTGGGCATTCCCATCAGAAAGCTGGGTGTGCTCACCGTGGATAGTGGAGTTTGGTACTGGTGTGTGTGTACAGAGAGCTCTTACCAGCTGTTGTTTAAGTAAAGGGACATAAAACATTGGCTCATGTTCAGAAACCCATCCTTAAAATGATCTTGTAGCCATTTGTACAATTAAACTTCTCAAGTAAATGACCAGATGTGTTTGTTAGAGTTTAAAGTTTGGAAGATGAATAACACTACCATTACTATCCAAATTATATAGGACAATTTAAATGACAAGTTGATTAAGTATTAATTTACACATTGTAGTATAAAATGAAAGCACTGGATATACTTAAGAAGTAAGAATTATTTTAAAATTGAATTGTCCTGAAGTTATCACTGGATTTTAACAGAAATATAACAGCAAACAAATTCCTATTATTGTATTATATGTATAGCATTAAATGATTTTTAACAACTTTGTTTAAGTTCAACTGACAGCTTTCACTTCTTACTCGGCTTCTACTTACAAAATCAACACATGATAAGCAAGTGTTTTCATCACTAGCAAAAACAACCGTCTTCTAGACTGATCTGAAACATCTCTATTACAATGCCTGAAAATCTATTGCAGGTCCAGGGTCAGTCTACAAACACCTTCCTCAATAGCATTATTATCTAACTATGAGATGAAGGATCAGTCTTGAATTATGGAATGTTCTTTAAAATGACAGTGGCCAGATCTGAGCTGTTATCTAGCGGCTGGGATCAAGTGCTTAACCTCTCCTTCAACCCAGTGGTAAAAACACTGTTGATCGCTGCATCTCATGACATCACTAACAGAAGAGAATGAGGAAAGAGAAGAGGCTGTTTGAATCTCATAGATATGCCTAAATGTATATATCTACAATGCATTATTTTCTTGTGAGTGACATTGAACAACATGACGCATCAGGAAGAGTCTTCTTGTCCGAATCCTTTAAACACTACAGGGTATCAATGAGCTCTTTGTGTGATTATTTGCTTTTGAAATGTTCAATGCTTTCATCTAGCACAGAGGATATAGTTGACGCATGTTTAACGGCATTTGCGCTGCCCAATTCACGTTCTTCACATTGCCTTCCGTGAGGTTTATTTGCGCCTCTGCATTGACTTTGTATGTAGTTTACATCAAGCAAATCAGTGAAAGCTTTGCTTAGGGTGGGGTAAGGGATATTTTGCCACCTTGAAAATGTAAACTACCGTTCAAAGGTCAATTAAATTATGATATAACACAAAGGGAATTATGTCAATTAATTTGATAATTAAAAAACAAATTAAACGTTATATTTTTTTCATGTTATATCTTCATTGATGTCACTTAAATTTGCTGAAGTTTTGTTCTTGTCATTTTATCAAGCAGCTCCTTAAGGTCTCACTCTGGAATGCTTTTTATAGAATTTTAAAGGAGCCCATGTCCATTCTGCACTCTAGGTAGCTGTTCTTCTTCAATACTCAGTCAAAGTCATCTATTACATTTATTTGTTATATCTATTTCAAAGTCATCTATCTATCTATCTATCTATCTATCTATCTATCTATCTATCTATCTATCTATCTATCTATCTATCTATCTATCTATCTATCTATCTATCTATCTATCTATCTATCTATCTATCTATCTATCTATCTATCTATCTATCTATCTATCTATCTATCTATCTATCTATCTATCTATCTATCTATCTATTATATTATTTTATATATTTTTATGAACGTTGCATGCATAAAACACGTGTTTGCTGAATTAAATTGTTGTCTTTTAAACTTTACAAAATTAAGCATTCACCTTGAAAGTTTTTTTAAATAATGAGAAACATTTAGCTAGTTTCAAAAAAAAAACTTTTCACCGATTGTGTATAGGAATTCCACTGGAATAATATTATACTGTTAATATATTCAAAAACAGTATAAATACAAACTGTACATTGACAGTTAGTATTAGTACCCAAATTTATATATTTTTTAAGATTCTTCTGTATTATGTTTATTATAGGGGCTTATTTTTGTCTTCTAAAGGCACAAATGCTCTCACACGAACATTGTGTAGCGCTGCTTGTTTTGGCGAGTACAGTTATTTCTGCAAGCATGCATTTAGTGCGACTGGTGCAGATTGCTGTTTAATTAGCTGTTAATCATCTATAGAACATAAATGACCATGTGTGCACATCATGCTGTTTTCTGGCCATTAGTGACAGATGAGCTAAAGACTGTAGCAGGCCATTAGCTCTCTGCTGCTGTGTCTGTCTCTGACTGAGTGTGTGCCCTCATTACAAATGTAGCCCATTGTAGCTGAGTGGAACAGCTGACATCACCTAATGCCAGCCATAAGTCATCAGTAGTGTTCATGCAAACCCGCACCCAACCCAACACAAACACAAAGGAGTGGGGCTTCTTGTAACGAGATGTTTCTGGTATAAGTGTAAAATAACTGATGACAGAAGGAGGGTACGTTTAAGGAAATCAGGGCGTCTTTCTGTTTATGAGTTTGCTAAGAAAAAATGTGAAAACAGAATTTCTGCGATTGTTTAACATGGCTTCTCTATGGCATCTTCATAGATACACATAGGATAACTCAAGGTTCAAGAGTGTTCAACTTGGAACTATGTTTCTACATTATGAACATTTTTTGCCAAGCAGCAAAACTAAAAAAATGGATGGACCCATGGCAGAAGCCAAGATGCCCGTTAATGTCCTCACCATGTAAACTATATAATGTAAACCATGTAAGACCTCAATAATGCAGGAACAGTCAGTTAAGTCCTCTTGAGAGTTTGGCTCTCAAGTGGGAAAGTTGGCCAGTTCTAAAAGATGTTTACAGATCCCTTAAGCCAGGCATGAGCACTAGAACCATATGGTAAAGGGCTATGAGAAGATTCAACAGACACCACAGCTAAACACAACCGCAGAGCACATGGGACCACATGACTCTCATCTTTCACATTTTCTCTCACTACCTTGGTCACACACAAGCACATTCAACTCAGCAACTCAAGATAAACCTTCGGTTTAAAAGTCTGGGTTCCTATTGGCTATTCTTCTCAATTTTCAGTCAAATAAAAAAAACATTTGTTTTTATATGTTATGCTTAACTGTGTACAGTAAATGAAGAGATAATACAGTCTGTGTTTCCATCCAGATGCCTGTCTACACTCAATTTAATAGAAATGAATACAGTCATTCTGAAAACTGGACAATGACAGTATGTCTGAAATGTTAGCAAGAACACGAGTCAACTTGGTTGACTTGTCTGCGTCTCACAGTAAAAGGACAAGACCACGTGGACTTTTCACTGTCTGAGGAAAACTATTGTTAAACACACACTTTAAATCAAAAACCTCCGACCTGCCAAAAAGTCCAGTTAAAGTGGTAGCTAAACCATAAATGAAAATTAATTTATTCACCTTCTTGCCATTTCTTTCTTCCGTAGAACACATAAGATATTTTGAAGAAAGTTGGTCAACTTTTATGGTCAACTTTTAAGTCACAAACCAATACCAGTTCCATTTATATAAAACATGGTGTTGCAGTATGGTGTATTCTGTGTCCCAAGGTGTATGGTAATAAAAATAGCTAATACTAAGGTTATACAAACACAACGGTTTATTTTAACAGTTTATTAGGTCTGTAAACACCTCTGAAGACATAGTTTTATATATTATATAGCATCTCTATCAAAAGATCCGGCTTTAGATTCCACATAGCTTTTTTAAGAAACTCATAAGGGTTTGAAATGACAAGAGGGTGACTTAAAAGTCATGTTGTTTAAACTATAAATTTAACTTAAACACCCAGATAAAAACCTTGTATTTTACAATAGCTTTGACTATCGTAAGTTGTAGTACTCTGTATTCTACTAATAAACTTAAATTATAAGTACTTATACTGTATAAGTATACTTACAAAGTCATATTTACTACAGTAAGGTTCAAGGTTCAAAATACCTATGAGCTTAATGCAGTTTACCATGGTAAAACATTCCAGTGTACTATTGCATGAAGACAAATATATAAGAAAATATGAATTAATGTACAGCAAAATAAAAAATTCCAAGAACTCAGAAATGTTAAAAAAAAAGAAAAGGAAAAACTAAAGGGTTAATTTATACTACTGCTATATTTTTTTTTGTCGGTTACCTGCCTCTTTATGTCAAGAACGGCATTTTTATTTATTAAATATGTATTATATTTATACTATTTATAACTAATTATATCTATATACTATATTGTAATGGTGATGTGAAGATTTCTAACTTATGTAGATTAAACTAAAGTTACATTAATGCATAGTAGCCGATTCTATTACAAAATAAAGAACACCAAATTCTACACATAAACAGAGTGGAAATGTGTAAAAATCCCTGTGCATGGGAAAACAGGGACATTGAACGAGAGGGTATTGTGTTTGTGTGACATAGAAAGAGATGATTAATGGGAGGGTCAGACTGATATCAGAGTTGTAATTATCATCATTAAACATATCACCCATAAGCAGAGGGGCCCGCCATGATCCCTTCCCAATACACTTCAACCGCAATTTTATAATGAAGATTGAGAAAGATCAGGATGTGGTGCAGATTGAGAAAGTGGGTATACGTACAAGTCGGTTGATGCGTACAAACTCCTCAGGACTCTTGGACCACGGCGGAAGCTCCACATCTGACACCACTGTCCCATCATCCATAACTCCTAGATTATAATTATTGGAGTTCACAAACATCTCTGGGAGGTAAAAGAACTCAGGGATCAACTCCTGCAAGAGCCAGAAAATACGAGAGATCTCACAGGATATAAGTTGTAAAACAAGCCTCTCAAGAATACATGATTCTAGTCAATCGTATCAGTTTTGGTCATATAGATTCTTAACAAAATGTATATATTTATAGAAATAATTTAATAAAAAATATATTTTGTATGATTTTTTTAAATGATTGATTTGTATGATGATTAAAACATTTATCATGATCTCTTAAAATTCTCACAATTTATTAAAGTTCTATAAAGGCAGATAAGGACACCAAGGGACCCTATTTTTTTATCTGGTTTTCAGACCAGCACACCTATAAGCCCACAAATGAGCGCAAATGCTTTTGTTATTTAAACAAGATGGCGAGAAAATTAGCTGAAACTACCAAAAAACACATCCTTGCATTGCACAGGTTAGTGCCCTAAATGCCTTAACTTTTCCATATATAATATATCAAGATTTTATTTTCACAGAATGTTCTTTGAATAATGAAGAAGGATTTTAGGTAGAACACTGTAAATAAATAAAGGTTTAGCCTGGGCTTTTATAGGCAGGGTCACATGAATTTACTTCTATAGAGAAAATAATTTTTTTTCTTTTATATTGGGAACATATTAGTCAAACCTGTCATTGTATATTGGGCATAGTCTATCACCAACACCAGTCAATCTATATGCCTCTGACGACAAACTGTCAAAGCTTTTGTTCTGTAGACACATTTGAATGCTGGAAGGACAGGTAGCTGATGGATTAGATTTTAATAAATGGATTATAATTTTTATAAAAATGTTTATTTTTAGTCAAAAATGCATAAAATAATCTAAAGCATGTATGTCTATTCTGTGGCATTCCCCAAAAACAGATTCATTTACAGACAAACACAAGTGCACAGAGAGTGGCCAATTAGGTGAGCAAACAAATTATAGAAGTTCAAACTAGCCCCCTTCCTGTGTTCTTTCTGGTCCTCTCTTTAAAACTGAAGTCTTTAAAACAAAAAGGTCAACATTTTACAATTGCACCAGGCGCCCTGAGGTTCATTTATGGAGCCTGGCGTAAATTTGCCGTCTTCTCTGGCGGCACAAAGACCCTGAGCCACTTAGCCGGTAACAGTGGGGGGGCAGAAAGCTGGATCGAGGTTCGGAAACAGCTATTATGTGCAATGGCCCTTGAGCAGAACTGGTCAGAGGGCAAAACCTGTGATCCAAAATCCTGTCCTGCTTTGGGTCACTAGAGAAGGGTGGCTCACGGCCTCCTCCTAGGTCCGTTCAGATTCCCCTGAGGGGAAACTTTCAGTGTCTGCAGTGCTTTCAGGCTAGGGCAGCTGGTCAGGGGATGGAGGTTAAAGGTTAGGCCAGAGTTTGCCTGGCTAGAGACAGACAGGATCAGGTTGGCTTTAGGCCATTATTGCTCTTTTTAGCCCGTACACAAAAAGTGCTAAGGCTTTTCACCTCTTGGTTGAATGAGGGGGTGTTTCTAAATGTGCTGGAACTGCTGTGCTTTTTTTATTTAAAATGTAGAAACAGCATGACAAATTGATACATTATTACATCTGAGAGGACTTCTTGTCTTTTTATTTGCACCTATCAGAACCTTTTACTGTGGACGTGCTAAGTATAACATTTAAAAAATGTTTCACAGCTTCAAGGTCAAATAATCTAAAGATGATATGGAGGTTTGAAGGTTTTTGGTCAAGTCTTCCATTTGGTTTTGATCTGTGCCAGTCTTGTTATGCTGATCCACATTGACAATTCAAGCTAGAAACCAAACCAGGCTCTCAGTGAGCTTGTGGTATCAAGTCTGGCAGTGTAAGGTGAGGCGTGTGTTTTATTATCAAAACGAGGGCAGTGTGTTAACAAAATGCCTGTCCAGTGTAATGAATATTTCAAGAAGGCTGGACGTTTATGTTGCACTTTAAGGGCCTTTTAGTGTGCATTTGGGATAACTGTCTGACTTTGGTTTGGGCCTGAATGACAAAGGGTTCAGTTGAAGGTTATGAAATGTTTCGCAATGGAGAGTGTAAGGGAGGAAAAGGGGAAAGTTCGAAATCAAGATTAGTTTAAAGCTTTGATCAAGGACCCTTGACGCTTTCATGGTAGCATGACAAGGATTGGTTGTGACCGTACATGTGCTAGGGCCAGATTTTATGGAGAGGTGACGGGGGCAGCCGGGCAGAGAGCTCTTGTATCTCCATGACGACTGCCCTCACACCAAGCCCCAAGCAAGCTCCGGTTACCTAAAGGAAGTCCATTCACTTGAGAAACGTCTAATCATGTAATAGTCTCCACATTTGAGCAAACCAAATAGCAGGGAAAAAAAAACAAATCCAGGTTGGGACTGTCACTTGCTTGATGGACATTTAACACGCAGAAGTGAAGCTTTGTGCTTGTGTGCATATAAATGTGAAGATTCAAAAATTAAAAAACTGAAAATATGACCCAGCGGATGTAGTGAAATGGTATCTTGGTGCATGAGTGACTAAACTAGAGGCTTTTCAGGAAATTCAGTTGACAATGACTTTATGTGTGTTGACATATCTGAACGTACCTTGACATCAGATGTGTCCCTCTGGCAGTTTCTCCAAGCTCTTGCCACAGAGGAGAAAGTACGATCTGCGTGATCGAATTTTCCACCTTGGAAATTGAGGAAGAATGTTGTGAAGGGCTCCTGCAGATAGAAGAGAGCACACACTGCTGACATTCCACACAAACTGACACTGAAACAAGCCTTAAAAAGACACGTTATGACCACCGGGAGAAATTCCAATGTGCAAAGCTCACAAGTAACCAGTCGACTTCGATCAATTTTAAGCCTTTTATTTCACAATTTTTGGTATTTGATATCAACGCCTGCAGTTACCAACAAAGGCCTTTATAATATGATCCTAATTATTTTGAACAAAATAACATCCTCCTCCCCTATAGAAGACACCTAGAAATCTAAATAAACCTGTTATTAACTCCATTAACACACGAAAGCCTTTACAAGTGCATTATTTGTTTTTCTAATCATGCTTAATCTTGTTTGTGGAGAATCAATAGATGGTTCTTTTGAAACAATACCTCCCTGATGAGAGGGACACAATTAGAGTGAATAGCACCCCGGTAAGCCACACCGCAAAAGATAAAACACCCTCATTACGCAGAGGCTTTTGAGTGCTTGACTGAATTTAACGTCCTGCTTTTCTCCATCACTGGTCTTGGTATCATCGTCAGGTTGCTGATTTGTGCTGCGGCCCGTGAATTAGGGTGTTTGGCAGAGTGGATTTGGGATAAGCCTGATAATAATGGAAAAGGATCAATAGAATGGGCCAACAGGGAACGGCAGTGAAAGTGAGAAACTGTAACAATTACAGGTTTGGCCAGGAGTCGGTTAGCGACCTTTTGTGTTAGCGACAGCATAATTGTTTTGCATATAGTGTGAATGGACTAAATATAGTTTTTCAGAGCAGCTATAGATCATATGGCGTTTAGTGCTGTAAGAGATCATAACTGTAAGCCTAATACAGAACTGTAATGATAAAGCATATAATGCTGTATTATCATAAGCATCTTCATGGTATTGTTATGGAGCAGAAGGTATTTTTCTGACCTCCTCCAGAGTGTTTCATCTTTGTACTCTGATATTGGAAAACAGACACAGTTGGGAGGATGAGCAATGCGTTTTGTGTTGGTATGGCCTACATTTCAATATTACAATAAATCAACTTGACTGAGCAGAAACACATGCCCAATTATAAACAACAATTAGTTGCAATGGGTTTCACAGTAGATCACATGATAAATGTGCAACATTTTGCAACAGTAATCAAAAGCACAAAGATGCTGTCTGTATGATCGCCTTGAAAATTGAAATATTATTTGGATCACTAACACGTATGTTTATGTGCCCTGCATGGACAGATGATAAAAACAAATATTCAGATATAGAATGCAAAATAGATACATTTTTCTGTGACAAATTGCGTAAAAAAATGAATGTGTTTTACTTACGGTTCTGAGCAGCCACATCTGAGTGAAGCTGGAGGTGGAATAATGTGTGCCGTAGTGGAATTTGGGCACCTGATCGTCCTCCCAAGTTTCATAGCGTTCAGAAAAGAACGCAGCTCTCTTTGGGTTGAGTGCACCGATAGGCTGTAATGAAAAAGGTCCACGATATTGGAATAGACATACGACTGAACAAAAACACAATCAATTTTAAAGACTAGGCCCACAGGTGTTGTATCAAGTCATGGAGAAAGACATTTAGCACAGCTGTAAAACTTGCATTAATATTTGACCATGCTATTAAAAGCATCAATCACATTCAAAGGACTGCATTCTTGAACTCTGATAACACATTGTCTGTGTTTAAAAAGCTGATATTTGAGTTCATACTACACAACAACATTGTTCTTTGACTGTATATTTATAGGACTCGAAACTGCAACCTTTTGGTCTCATATGCTCCTGAAAATCAACCTGAAAATATATTTGTAAAAATAATGCTTACTGTCCTTAAAAGAATGCAGCACTACTTTTCCTCTCTTTTTGACTCTTGCATGAGCGATATATGTTTATTCTGATTCATGTTGCGTTGAAAAGCAGCTGACTTTACCACAAGTAAAACAACTGCAAGACCTCTTTAAGTTATTTTAAATAAACTTTTACTATAAGCATATAACAAAATGTTTATGTGTGTTGTCTATATGCTATATAGGAAATGAGGCTTCAATCAGCCAGCGCTGGGTGTTTGTGGTTTTATAATTAAAAAATCATCGTCATGGTATATAAAACACAACAGACATTTTTTATTGTAAAATTTTACCTATTCTTATTGAAGTATTCAGGCCATGATACTATTCATTTTTTGGGTGGTTGCTCCAATATTTCTCCTAACTTTCAGTCACACCAGTGCTACCAAAGCAAACATGGTAATTTTTAGGCCTGATTTACATTGGGCTAATACCATGTTTCCCTTCACTTTGTTGAATCAAATGCTGCTTTAATTCCTCATTGATCTGAATTTAGCAAGCGTATGGGAGAAGGTCATTATTTAAACACTCATTTATATGTATCGGTATTATCCAGCTGAGTCTTTATTACTCTTGAAAATGACTGCAGGTTTCCTTGCATCTCCTGCACCTTCGATCAATAGTAATGGAATGATGGAGCTCTTTCAAATGACAGCGGGCCGAATGCAGATCGACCATCGGCCCTGTGATATCATAGATGTATAATGAAGGTGCTCAGCTGCTTTTCTATTGATCCCCAGGCTGCAGAGACAAAAACCTGGGATTGTGTTGGGCTGAACCGCAACTCATAATTTACAATGTGCTATTATTCACGTGGATTCAACACTGTGCAACAATGTTATAAATTTTACAACATCAGAGATTAATTGCATTCTGCTAATTTTAATATGATTTTAATTAAACCGTGTCTTGGATTTAATTGCATCTCTTAAAAAGGATCTCTGTTTAATAAATGTTTGATTGTAAATCATTAAAGCATGTAAAATGCAATAGACTTGCACAGTCTGTGTGTGTGTTAACCTGAAATGGAGCCCTGGGCTGACAATGACACACGGTCCGCTCTCTCGTGGCAACTATGGTGAGAACACACACTGAATTAAACATTGTGCGATTTAACTGATTGATTGGGGTAATAACAGGACCCTCATTAAAGAAAGAAAAGGCAGAGCGGGATAAATAACATCGCTGTCATAGATCAGTGTGCATATGCGAGTGTGTGTAAAATGCACACGAGAGCTAGCGTGTGTGCGTGTTAGTGTAAGTCTTTACGCGCAAGGCCCTAGCGTTGTTTATGGCAGTAAATTACCGTCTGAGGCGCTTCCGTACAATGGGGTCTTGTGACAGTGTCGTTCATCAGGGTTATCCTCGTACCCCAGCGCAGTGTGATGAAGTGAACACACAGCACTGGCCCTAATACGCTCTGGCAGGGCTGCTGAATATTTCTCTGGTGACGGCTCAAATAAATGAGCGGGTCCAATGTTTTTAATTAGACTGCAAATCTGAACAGACTGCCAGTAGCTATCAGTCTGCTGAATTACGCTGGTTCTTGAAATGTTAGGGTTCTTCCAACGTTATTCTGTTGGATGACGTGAAATTCAGAGAGAAACATCTCCTGCTTTGATAGTCTTACTGAGCAGAGTAATGTGAAGTTCTGCCATTTACTTTGGTGTTAAATGCATGTGAAATTTGCATATGCAGTACATTATACTGTTCAAACGTTATATATTGTAAAGTTACTTATCCTCAACAGTTTTTCACCTTAACTAAATTTTAGCATCTTTAAAATGAACAATATAAGAACATAAGAATAACTGCACACTCACTTAAGCACTTTTTATTAAAAGCCAACGTTTCGCCAAACAATTATCTTTGCCAAGGTTCTTTTTTTAATGCTGAAATGTTGGCTGTTTATAAACTGAACATTTTTTGTTCTTTGTAATTTCATTTTATGAGTCAACTTTTCCATTACATCCACTTCGCATATACTTCTTTTAAAAATATAATTTTTGTTTCATGACTAATAAAATTAAGACAAAATACATTTAGGACTACAGAAAACATTTCAATAGAGTTTTTGGTTCCATAAAAAGGCATTGTCAAAGTTTCTTTAAAGATCAATCTTGTTCTTTTAATAATCTGAAGATCTTTTTTGCCACAAACAACCTTTAGTGCGACAGAAAGGTTCTCGTGTTAAAAGTTTTTTTCCGTAAACTAATTTTGCTAAAAGCCACTATGATGAAAACTTTGATCTATTTGAATGGTTCAAGTGTTTACATCAGAAGAGGGAAAGCTTTTGTTATACAGTTATGTGTGAAGAGAAAATAACTGTGTGTACTATCAGTTACATGTTTGGGATTATTTGACAAAAATGTTTCTCAAGATCTGAAATGATATCTTTATCTGATGGTATGTTTCAATGCTTAAAACTAAATTTTTAAAATTAACAAAAGACTTATACATTATTTTATTCTGGTTATGTTCATTTAATGTGATTCTTAAAGTCAAATTCTGAGAAAACAACCATTATAATTGGATTTTACCTATTTATTATCCTATGTTGTTAATCTTTGCAACATTAAAGATATCAATGTTATTTATTCAATATTATAGAAAGTTCTCAACAATGTGTAGAATGATTTTATGTATAAAAAAAGTAAATACCTAAAAATGACTTTGACTGGTATCACAAATGAAATGCAGCCAATAAGAATCAAGCATCAATGACGATCACTTTAAACTTTAAAGAAAGCTTTTCAGGTTAGAACCTCATAATACACCAACTGTAAAATTTGCTAATACGCTAAAATATACCATACCGTTTAATCACATGTCAACTGTATGTATTTACAGTAGAAGGTGTAAATGCATTATTTATAGCTAATGTTTTCTTGGGTGTAATGCTGTGATGTTGGGAGATTAAGCTACTACATTAAATACTACATTATCTTCTTTACCATGAGACATCAGACAAAGGTTAGCACAACCTTTGTTAATTTTTGTTACATTCTTCTACTGTTGTAATACAGTAATTAATACATTTGTTCCTAAACATCTGAAAAAAATATGTTTTGAATTAGGTTGGGGTATGGCGTCTTCTCTGTCTAGCGATAACTCTTACAGCACTGGATGTCATGAAGAGGTTAGAGTTTATGATAAGGAAGCCGGCAGGGTAGAAACAATGGGACCAAAGGAACAAAAAGTCATGAAGTGCATTCTTCTGCCAATGGGAAAGGCTCTGTGTGTGTGACACGTCTATGGCAATTTCACCTTTGCGTGTATAAGGTCCCAAATGACCTGCTTCTATCAAAGATGTGCTGAGATGTGTCATATGTAGACACGGAAGAGAAAGTGAGAGAGCAAGCTTTAAGAGCAAAAAAGTGGATGGACAACCAAAGCATCTTAAGGGTTCATACGGCCTTTACAGGCTAGACTGTGTTGTCATGGTCCACTGATATCGCCTGTATCGCATGTTTTAATAAAGATTGTTTAGAAATGCTGTTGTTTTGATTTTGGAACAGCAGAAAGGGGATGGAAGACTTGGTTTCCCTCTCTCACTCTGTCTCTCGACCTTTTCTCCCCAAGGCTTAAAAGCTTGACTGAACATAGAGGCAATGCTGTCAAAACCCGAGAGAGGGTTTGATGGAGGGAGAGGGAGGAACAAAGGAGATGGTGATGTGGGAGGGTGTATTGGACCTTGTTGTCTTTTAACCTAGTGGGCAAAAAGACATTCCATATAAACAGCACAGAGCCAGGACAAATGAATAAATAATGGGAGATGTGCTTCAAGCTGTGTGCTGGTTGTGTCCATGTATATGTTGTTGAGAACAGTAGTGAAAATAACTGTCTGCTACTGACTATTCGAGTTACAAGACATTCACAACGTGGTCTGGAAGTAAACCAAAAGGCGATTAGCCTTAGCCATGGTAGATATATATTTCAAAGTATATTTAAAAATATTTATTCCAGAAACAATAAAAATTTAAGATTAAAAAAATTAATTGAATCAGCACTTTTTTAACCATAAGGGCTTGGAATCGATTACAAAAGAATCCATTCCTAGGAATAGGGAATCGAGAGTGGATTCCAAAGTTCGGAATCGATTACAAGACACAAAACCCTGCCATTTTTTAAAGTAACATACATTTTTTTTCATACGAGTTTGATTTTATTTATATTGCTATATATAAATAAAATGTGTTTGTTTATATAATAAAAACTGGTTAAACTCCGTAAAATTTGGATAAAATCATGCTTATAAATCTTGTCTGTGTAGCATTGTGTATGGCAGTGATGATCCTCCTTTAAAACTTATGGCTGGTCTCCGATCAGGTATTCATCTTCCATTATCTCTCAGTCTTTTGTTTTCCAGACTCTTAGAACTGATTTATTTTGGCATTTTGGGTCAGAGTGGACAGTCATTCGATCATCTCTGCTCTAAAAGCAATCCTCTATCCTCCCTCCATCGGCCACCATTACAAGAAATTGATGGTTATGTTAGAGTCTACGACTGGCATGCTTTCACAAGCACTTTTAGATCTAAGTTTTGTCAGTGGGGGTGTTTTACATTTTGTCCTGCATTTCAATAAACCGAATGGCACAATGAGAGGAAAGAGCATTCTTTTGGAGGAGTGACCTCCAGCTCCCTGACATGAAATATTGATTGGAGTGAGGAAAGAACCAGTTTTGATAATCTCACTGTATGTAATGTAAACATAAGGCAGGTGAACGGAAATTTTAATAAGCATCCTCCTCCTCCTGTCTGTCTTTAGGGCAGTGAAGACTAAAGATCTGAAGTATAGCGGTCTTTTCTCTTTGTATAGTCGTGCTTGATCACTGTCACTTTAGCAAAGCGCTAATTAGTAGTTCAGGGCTAAACTCTACACAACAATCGATGGCAATTAAAGACTCACTTATCATAAAGACCAGACTAGTCACATCAGGAACAATCTCAAACATTCAGGAAATCTTGTGTGGATTGCTTTAATGTGAACTATGGAGATAAGAGCCACTATAAAATTATAGAGACAATTCCATTTTTTATCCATTTAATCAGCACTTCTATATGTATTTTGATGATTACAGTCCAGTGTATGTTTAGTTTTTAAGGAAATCAAACCTCAGGAGTGACATGAGGTCATCAAACAGCAATGAGAAAGACTGACAGAAAAACACGTAATACTATTTTAAAAACAAATTACAAACAATGTCTTGCATAAAAATAGTTTTGAACTTTTAAATACGACAGTATCACTTGTTATTTATTATTAAGTCTGTTTTTATGTTATTTCAACCTGTTTCTTTCTTTTATTTTCCAAATAGAAACAATATATGTTTGAAATACTGTTAGACATTTTTTTCTTTCACCTAAACACATAACAATAAATAGTAAATTAAAGAAAGAGTCAGTAAAGAGAATTTAAAATTTGATGCAACACACAGAAACATATCATCATGTATTGGTGAAGCTCATGTCTAATAATTTTAATATTTCATTTATTTAATTTACATTAACATTTTAATTTATAATTATTTAGAATAATAAATAATTTGTTGAATTTTATTACATGTTAATTTTATAAACAAAACAATTTGCTGTTTGGTTCTTTTAATGGTAAATTAAAATAATACTGGCTATACACTTTTTACTTGCAAATGTAAATTACCTGTTTATTTTGAGGGAAAATCTATTCTTTGTTGATGCAGAAAAGCATGCCTGTGCTATAATGTTTGTTTATGCTGTTGCTTAAAACGGAATAATTGTAGTTAAATATACTTCAAAGTGTAAACATTTGTTAAATTTACACAGTATTATCATACTGCATAACAAATATATTTTTTTTTCATGCAAACCAATTTAAATCTTTACAAAAAGATAAAAAGAACTAATTGGTTCAGTGTAAGATCGGAATTACAATCAAGTTAAATCAAGTGTACCTGTACCTCAACTGATAAAGCATACCTCTTGCATTGACCATGTCATAGGAAGACAAAAAACTGATCTTTTATAAGTCTTGTTGGATAATAGCATCTGCTGAATGAACACATGTCGTGTACATGAACAGATCGCCAATAAGCACTGCCAACTCAGAGAAAGAAATTAAAATACCTGCTGAGTTGCTTTCCAAGTGTGTGATACAATTTAAGGTAGCTATGTATGGAGTGTTGGAGAGACAAAAGCAGGTCTGGTGTTCCCAGCAGTGAGCTGTGTCAGTCTGTCTGTGTGGTTAGCTTAAGCACGACTATACTCATTAATTAGCTCCGTTGGGAGACTGGCTAGGTAACAGGAACAGGGGGAGGTGAGAGGAGAATTGGGGAGGGTGGCTGGATTGAGGGGGAGAGAGTAGGAGGATAGACACGGGCCCATTATCTGACTTGACTGCGGCTGAGGTTGCCTGGCATGAGGTGACGGGAGTACGGCTGCGAGCGATGTTTTACACATACACTTAAGACTCGCAGCAACGTTTTTACAGCACAAGTTATTCTATCCTTCAATTGACATTATCTAGCCCCCCTTTATGCATTTATATCAACAATTTTTATTAATTGTGTTTTCATATAATTGTTTAAGTTAAGAAATACATAAAAATCCCATTTTGTTTAAAAGCTTTGCAAACACTAAATGTGGACAAGCTTCCAGTGTTCAATTACTATTCAGGCACATATTTATTGCATATTGCATTATATATATGCACCCCCCCCCCACCAAGTCATTTCAAACCTTTTCTTCTTCTGCAGAACACAAAAGATGATGAAAAATGTTGGCAACCAAACCACACTGGATATTGACTTCCATTTTCGGACGCAAAACCCCTAAGACATTTCTCAAAATATATTATTTTGTGTTTCACTTAAGAAAGAGTCATTTACAGGTCTTTGATTATTTGTCGCAAATTAACGAAGACAAAATATTTTTTTTATTTAACTATTCCTTAACAGCACTATGAATGTGAATAGCAGGGGCAACAATGGCAGAACCACATGTCTTTCCTTTACCATAATTTTGGGTTGAATTGGTCACGACGAAATGAAACAGATATTTTATCGAGTCTTAAGGAAAGAGCATGTTTTCAAATGTATCTTTTTTTAATGTAGAAGTAGTCTGAATCAAGACGAGTCCTCTGAGGTTTGAGCTGTATTTTTCAGCATGTGCATGTTAGTGGTCATGTATTTACCTTGGACAGGTCTCTGTAGTTGCTGGGGAGGGTAAGGTCGAGTTCTTCACTTTCATAGTTGGTGATTACCCACGGGAACACAGGATACTGGTTCAGATCATTAAATGTACGGCCTGAAATGCAAAGAAAGTATTAGAAATAACCATTACCATGATGTTTTAATAGTCATTGTTATCGCTCTTATATGAAAAGCAAGAGAAACTAAAAAGATTACGGAAACAGTGAGTCTATAGCAAGCAAAATATAACAAAAGACAAGCATGATATGGAGATTCCATTAAAAGAAATATATCGGTCCATACTGAATGTGAAACTTCTGCACAATATGACAAAAAAACACTGAAAAAAGCATTTATTCATTGTTTAAGACTGGAAAGATAGTATAAAATTGTTCTCTGTAAAGTTATGTATTTCTTCTCCACAGTTGACAGTATCAGCTAGTTTTTGAAGAATGCTTTATGATAACTAGTGTTCGAGTGTCAATGGACTTTACCAGAGATGGTGTTGAGGAACATGAGATACTCAAAGTTGGAGATCTCTCGCCTCTGCCAGCGCTGGGCCATGTTAGAGGCCTTATACAGTTGTTTAGGACTGGCCAGAGAGATCCGCCTGCCAGGGAATTCAAACATCGTTCAGAAGACAACAGTAACATGTTTTCAATAACGGTCAAAAGGTTTGGGACACTTACATAATACCTTTCTCAGAGCAGCTTCTGAAGGTCTAAGAGATGCTTTTCAAATAATTTTAATAGAGTCGCCATCTATTCTGCGCTCTGATTGGCAGTTCTTTCTTTAGTATGTAATCAAAGTTATCTATTTTAAATATTTTTAATCAATAAAATATAAGTTTTGTCATGAAAAATATAACATACTATATTATTATACTAAGTTGTAAGTTTTCAATTTACATTTGTGTCTGAAACCTAGTTACAGAACCTTAGGCATACATCTTCAGATATTAAAAAATACCATTATACACAAGTGTCCCAAACCTTTTGTTACTTCATGCACACAAGGCAAGAACTAAGGATATTTAATGTTATGTGACATTTGAGACACTGCACGATTAACTATTTTGTTTCACCTTGTTTTTCCAATAAAACTAGTTTTTCAACCCAAAATGCGGCAAACACAGTCAAGCAGAGCAATAACAGTGTAAGGTTCTAGTTTGGTTTAACACAATGTCCAAACAGCCTGTCCATCCCGATTAGCAGAACAGAACTAACGGTTGTATAACTCAGAATAGAAACTTCATGAAAATTTGTGCGAAAACCCTGGAACAAAATAGCCTCATGGGCAATGTGGGAACAAGTTAAATGAACACTCGCAGCGCTAGCAAACATGCAGACACTAAAACAAATGACCCTCCATTCAATTAAAACAAAGTGAAATTAGAGAATTCATCACTGTCACCCTGCGTGATTACAGTCATTAGGGCTCTCTGAAGTTTCCAATGCCCTTTGCCCCTCCTAAAACAGACACAACGCTAGGGAAATGCCAAACCAATGTTGGAGAAGGGCATTACAGAGGGAAAGTTTTATCTCTAATGGTCGGTATGGCAGTAATTACATCAACATTGTTTCATGAGCACACACAAAGAGACCCAAACCCCAATATTATTAAATTCTGTTTTTATATATAGTATGTGCACATTATATCTAATGTAATAATTGTTTCTTAAAGTATTGGTGTAGTGGGATTTGATGATGGAATTTCAATTCTTTAAATCGTTGGTGATTGTGCAAGTGGCCTGCATTTGTTTCTTGTGCTCTCACTCTGCCCTAAAGGCTCGGCAGTAAGCCCTGTATTTATTTCTCAGTTGGTGGAATAAATAAATTATGTGAATTGTGTTTGTGTGAAGGTAATTAGGCAGTGCTTCAGGCTCTCAACCCCAACACAAAACACTGAAAGTGTTCAATATGAACAGATCAGGCCCTATGCAAGTTTTGGGGATGTGTGTGTGTGTGTGTGCGTGCGTGCATGCATGTGTGCGTGCGTTCATTGCTGGGTGAGTGTGTTTAAGGTTGTGTGTGTGTGTGTGTGTGTGTGTGGGAGAGGAGAGAGAGAGAGAGAGAGAGAGAGAGAGAGAGAGAGAGAGAGAGAGAGAGAGAGAGAGAGAGAGAGAGAGAGAGAGAGAGAGAGAGTGTAAGAGTGCGTGCATGCGTGCTATAACACTACATTTTATAATTTTGAAAGTTGAAATTTAGAATGCATAATACACACTGTGAGTATTCATGTATTATTATTTATATAACCTAAATTAAGATATTGATATTGAAAATAAACTACGCACATGAACCAGGTGAATGAATGACAACTTAAAAAGACGATAACAGGAAAATACAGTGATAACCAAAGATTTCTTTTAAGGGCTAAAAACCTTAGGGAGAATTTAAATAAAGAATAAAATCTGGAGGATATACCTGGTCTGAGGAAGGCCGAAATTGGTGCCAACTCCAACTCTGGGGAGACTGTGCACAACCTTCTTTACTATTGTGGCGTCTGGTAAGTTGAACATGACTGACGCTGTACGGAGGAGAGAAAGATTAATTCTATTAAGTCATTGTGTAAGTATGTGTTTGAAGGATCCAAAGTTAACACTCAACAAAGCCCAATTTCAAGTGAAAATTGGCTTTGGTGAGCATATAGATGTTGGCCGGATGAATAATAGCTTTATTTGGAACTAACATTATAGGCATACATGGTTTACATCAAACCAGTTTCCAAAGATGGAAGTGACATGAACTATTCAGATTAAAGACATTAAACCATCTACCAAAGAAAACGTTCATTTCACAACTTTATTGAGTACTTTAATGAATGTTGCGTCCGTGGAAAGTTTAAGAATTAATTAAAATGTAGGTATGTTAAAGTATAAACTTTTGCCACTC